>PPHD01001359.1:27180-43986 GCA_002909625.1 Bambusicola thoracicus
AAAAAAAAAAAAAAACCACAACAAAGGCAGCTCTGTTAGCTGATTGAGGAAACCCAGGGTCTGCCTGTTGGGCAGGCCACCCATATGGCTGCTGGCACAGGCACAACAGGGCAGAGCTGCCAAGAGACAGCCTCCACCTAAAGCAGTGCCTTCAAGAGCAGAGCAGTCAGGTGGTGTGGTCACAGGGGTCTCAGAATAGATATGATGTAAACAAAGATTGGTAAAAACATAACTAGTTGCCAGACACACAATGCAGTGTAAACTTCCACGGCAACGGAAGGCTGTATGCCAGACTGTTTATTTTCTACAGTAAGTTTTTTCTACTCCATTGAAAAAAGTCAGATCCAAACAAGAAACCACTTAAACACAAAAAGCTCGTGTGAAACATGCTGAATTCCCAAGACGATGCTCAGCAGAGGTGCCACAGGTCTCTAGTTCTCAGAGACCCTTTGTAACTGGTTCAGATGAGAAGGTACTGATTCTGTTTCCATGTTTCCAGAGAAACTATAAGACCTCACTGGAGAGCATAAAATGGTAGAAAGACTCAGAACCTGTCCCTCTCCAGAGCTACTTCACTGCCTTGCTCTCACAGTGGACAGCTTTCCTCTCTCCCATCCTCTGGTCTTTTCCTTGAAGATTGCAAACTTTAAGCTCCCAACTCTATTGCCAAAATTTTGCAGGGGAGGAAGGGTGGAATGGAAGACATTTTGGAAGGAATAAGGCAGCTGCTACACATGGTGACAGGTAGCTCAGACAGACAAATAGCTCACTTCCACTTCTGTGTTTGGCACAGCTATGCAGTACTTCTGACCCTCCTGCAAGGCCCAAAGAGAATAATCAGCAAGAAGACATGAACTCTGTGCAGGGTAGAAGACAACAGCCCTTCTTTTGCAAACATTTACTGTTAGTGGCAAGAGAAGAAAGGAATGATGAACTCATGAGCAATCTAAGAGCTGCTTTGCCAGCAAAATACTGGGAGCGCTGTTTGCTACTATACCTGTATAGACAACAGCTTACCAGCTTAGGGCAGAGGCAGGAATGAGTGCATATATGATGAAGCAAAGTTCTAAACAAAGGCTTTGCAAGTAGCAGATTCTCTTGTAGAAGAAAAGATCTGGCATGACTATTCTGAGAGAAAGCTAGGGCTTTCTTTAGGCCTACATGTATGGAATGTTTGGAAGATGCAACTTGGACAACATTTTAATGGCTCTGATTTTTCAGTCTTGCTAGTTTATTGGGTATCAGTCTCTCATCCAAAAAGATTTTCAGCTCACAACAACTGCAGTCCTTGTGAAAATTTCACCGACAGCAACTCATCTACTTACCGTAGCCAAAACTAAAGCCCACCATCAAGTTGAAATGCCTAACTGTAAACATTGCAGAGCAAACAAAACTCCAAAAAGAAAAACAAGAAGAGCTAAAACCTTCTCTGGCTCATGAATTACCTATTGTTCTAGTAGCTTAAAAAATTATTTTTCAACTTGCATCTCAAGCATAAAAATCTTATAAACACTGAACTGATGGCACTAAGTTACTTGATGATTTCTATAAAACATTTGTACTTACAGTTGTTTAAAAGGTTATCTCCATTTTCCTTATTCAATTCTGAAATGAAAAACATAGAATGCAGTGAAGATATTTCACATTGCTATGTGAAATCTATATGAGATCTAAGACAGACTCCCTGTATCCTGCAAACAAATGAAATTACTTGCACTGCTGCTTGTAGTAACAGTAGGGTAAAAAGGGTAATTTACTCTACTGAATGAGTTCTGTTATGCTTCTGTTCCTCACTCAAAGTGCAAGGCCAAAGGATGCATTTTTCTTGTCTTAACTCAAAACTAAAAAAAAGAAAGAAAAAAGCAGTAGTTGACTAAATAGGCTCAAATAACATCTGCATGTGCTGGAGCCTATGCTATACTAAAGCCTATATGCATATATTCACATTTATTATGGCAAAGTGGTCACAGATCCTCAGTACTGGGCTTGGCTGTAGCTAAACTGTAATGTTATTGATTTCTTCCCTACAAAATCTCCTGCTGACAGATTCTGGTGGTAAACAATGACAGACTCTCGTGAGAGGATTACTGTACAGGGAATGTTTGGTTATTAATGCTTGCTACGGCAATCTGGCAAATATGCAAAGGTAATGACAGATGATGGAGAAAGGAACCATCTCAGCTTTGCATTTTTCAAATAGCTTGAGGACTCCACAGTTCAGAACCTAGGAATACAGCTTCCTCTCCAATTCACCGTGTGCATTAGCAAAGTAATCTGTGAACATGGGTTGCAAAGTTGGGTCCTTTCTCAATGAATCGCACTGGCCTGCTGTATCAAAGCCAGGTCACACACAGAGCACTTCTGATGCATAGAGCAGAGTTCGCACGTATATAAACCAGGTATCAGTGTGCTTTAGCTCTCTTAATGCTACTACTTCTTTCAGGTTCCTGGGCTGTCAGCCACTAAGGCAATATGGCTTGCCCATACCACAACTCTGAGACAGGAAAAGAAGAAAACAGAAATTGCATATATTTGCACAGTGAAGTGAAACTCATTATGCTGAAATAGCAAAGTATGAGGAACAAATTCCAAGCTATAAACACAAACCTAAGCCACTTGCCTGTGAGTTTAATGGTAGACTGGTCAACATTCAAGAACGTTGAGCTTATTTCAAGCCTTCTACGTAACACACTGTTGACATGACTCCAGCTTGTTGCCTTACTGTCAGCTGAGGCAAATTTAAATACCAGAGCAACAGATACAAGCACTCCACCAGGATCTGGGCTGCAAACCAACATAAACAAAGTGGTGTCATCTCTTTGCCCACTAAGCCTCTGTGTCCTGCTTTGTGATGTCTGCTTTCTTTATATAAGAACAGGTCTGGTCTGCACTGATGTGCAGAATGAATAGCATAGCTGTGCACAAGCAAGGTAGGATGACATATGTCAGCAGGCAGCAAAAGGCCAGGTTCATACTATAGCAGTGATCAGAGAGAATCTTCTGGGAGGAGAGGAAGGTTCACTCCCTCTAGTGTCTATGCAGCTTAGTCTAGACCTACAGAAATAAAGAAATAGCAGAAGGCCTTTTTAATGCTTAAGTTACTTGTCAGTTTATGAGAAAGTTCCTTTGGATCCAGAGAAAAAAATCTCAATAGTTTGTGTTATCAGAACAAGGCATGATCACTTAATATCAATAATAAAATATGAAGCCCAATGCTTTAGACTAACAGTCTAAAGGAAAACCAACAGAAACCTAGAGACAAAGACAGCAAAGATGCAGGTAAGCTGACAATGCTCAGGTGCATGAGATAAGTTGTCTCTAGTGAGAGTTTAGAGGCAGTGCACTGTTCAGTCAGCCTAAAAAGTAAAGAGGTTGCTTGAAGTCTAGGTCCAAGATTTTATAATTTCAGTTAATACAGAGTGTGGGAGGTTTGCAGAAGAAACCAGCAGTAGAAAAAAATGTCAAAGATCTTAAAGAAATAACCACGTAAGCACAGGTCAAAGCAAGAGAGACTTTCTACACGATCCACTAGTGATAGGACAAGGAGGAACAGCTTTGAAAAAAAACAAAGGGAGACTTAGGCTAGATGACAAGAGGAAATTCTTTACACAGAGGGTGTTGAGGCAGTGGAATACGTTGTCCAGAGGAGCTGTGGACATCTCATCCCAGAGATGTGCAAGGCCAGGTTGGATGGGGCAATGGACAGCCTGATCCAGTGGGTGGCAACTCTGCCCACAATAGAAGGCTGGGACTGAGTGGTCTTTAAGGTACCTTCTAATCCAAGCCTTTCTATGATTCTAAGAGAGTTCCAAAGTGCTGTGGAAAAGGACAATCGCAGGAAGCATGGCATTCTTTGCTGTCCAGGGAAAAATATTCCACAGCAGATTTGGGCCTTTCAGAAATGTATCTACTCCAAAACCCAAATCATGTGACAAAGAGGGAAGTAATGGTTCTTAGCACTGACAGAAGTACATAACTACTGCATGGAGAGAAGGGAGACTTAAGATCTCACAGAACCTCCATATCTATATGCCCCCACTTGCCTCCTTTCTTCTCTCTGCAAAGATCTCACACTGGAATTTACTCCTTCATATCTTTGCAGAAAGGGGAGAGAACAGTCATCTCCTGCTGTACACCACACAGGGGGCAGTAAGCACCAGCTTGAGTTTCTACAGAAAACATGATGTGGAAAAAGGAGCTGGATCACTCAAGTGCTTAACTAGCAGTGAAGGCTGGGATCACCTAACAATTCACTTACTACATCCCAGCCACAAAGAGCTGGTGTTCAGGTGATCAATCTGCAGAAGTATAGGGCCAATTTTCTCTTCCTTGCTGACCTCTGAAGTAGCCTAAGCCCTCACAGATGTTGAAAACTTTGAAGGAAAGTGACAACAAGCCAAGACTTAAGATACCCAGCTGGCATGATCCAAGCATAAGCAACCATGGACATACCCTGTGGTTAAGGGGGGTAGGAAGAAATCATATTTATCACATTTCTGCTTGTTCCTGACCTTCACATTACTTACCTTAGAGCGACAACATGGGATCTAACATACTTGCGGCTCAGAAAGGACCCCTTAAATACTCTAGACATCTGTTAAAGAAAAAGAGTGTATCAAAATACACCTGTAATACACCCATCCTCTCAAACTGAAACAGTCTTGTGAACCCCTAGAAAACAAAAACTGCCTTTAGAGCCCCATCTCTACACCAGAGCTACTGCTGAACTTTCATTGGAGACTGCAGAATCAAAATAAATGATGAGTTAGCAAATTCTGCTCTCTGTTCTACTCTCTGGGCACCTTTTCAACCACAGGGTTGCTGAAACAGGCAGCATGCATGCTTACTATCTGCTTGCACACACCAAGGCCTCTTTACCACTACAGTAATATTTAAAAGACAAAGCTGACAAGTTTGTAGTGGAGCAGAGAAAAAGTGCTTGTATAATTCCTCCTTCCTGACTGCAGAGACAGCAACAAGGAATTTAACACTCCCTGTTGAAAGCTAGAGTCAGAAGATGACTGGGGAGGATATAAAGATGACTGGAAGATGACTAAGAAGGTTGTATAGAAGACTGAGTCAGATTCTTTTCAGTGGTGTCCAGTGACAGGACAAGAGGCAAGGGGGATGAACTGACTGATTCTACGATTCTACAATCTGGGGTGAACTTTTCCTGAACCAAATAACACAATAGCTCCCAAGAAGACATGCAATCCCAACTTTCTGATTTAAATAAGTTACCAGGATTTCTTTTGCTATTTTTGTCTGTATAAGCTTTTCTTACTGTACTTTGTGCATCTTAAAAGTAATTTTTGCCTCTTTTCTGTATCATCTTGGTTTTCTGGTGTCTTTGCTGAAAGGAAAAGAATGCCAAGCAACAGTTGCTGCCAGTATGCATATGCAGGGCAAACAACCTCTTACAGCTCTAGTGTTATACCCTATACAGACCCAACTGCAACATTACATCACAGAGTTCGAACTGTTCCTCTGCTGTGCAGTTGAGCTTTTAGTTACTGATTTCCACAGTATAGCCCTTATTTAATGGGGGTGACCTGCAGTTTTAGTGCCCAGCTCTCTAAGTTCAATAAGTAATAGCACTGGAATTGCTAGGGTAAAATCCACATCACCAGCCAGCAAAGAACATCCTCTACCTGTTGAATGCTGTTCCTGCACTGATTATGCCCATGACTGCTTCCAAATCCTCCTCGATTTGGTGTGAGGGTGAACAGTATCATTCACTGCTCTCTGTGCAAGTCCTGTGCAACTGTGGCAAAACCACTAAGCTCCTAATAGTAGTTAGGCATCTAACTCCTAATTATTTCTAAGAGAACTAAACAATACTGATGAGCTCAGCCTTGATCACATTGTGCTGTTTTTCCCATCCACCCTAAGCAGCAAAACCACCACCAAGCTACTTCTAAAAGATTTGTAAAAATGGGTACCATAGAAAAATTGCAAGGCATGCAGACACCATAATGCTGAGAGCCATATGCATGACAGACTCTCAATAGAGCTCTTCCACCCCAGCAATCTCCCCAATTTCCCAAGCATTTAAAATTTAACCTTGTCACTGTCAGTTTCTCTGTTGGCAGTAGCAGACTGGGTAGTCTCAATTACACCACTAAGCACAGGTGAATGGCAAAGCCAGAGAACAGACTCCACTTACTCCAGTGTTTATTTCTCCTACCTTTTGCCACTGGAATACCCTAGTATAGTCTATATAACCTAGGTACATGAGCTTGAAATTCAGTCACCCCTGACTCTTATTTCCAACCACTTATTTCCAACAACTGTAGGACTCTTCACCACAGGACAGGTAGAGACAGAGAAAAAACTTAGTTTACCATGTTTTCAATCTCTTGGCTCAGGTATCTGAACTCCTCTGTCGTTTGCCTTCCATACTGAAGGTCATATGGGACATTGGTGATAAGGAAAGTTGCATTGTAATATCGGTCCTGATCTACTTAGGAGAACAAAAGAAAAAGTTGCTTTACTCCTACAGTACAAATCAGACATGCATAGCTCTGTGCAGAGAACGGCACAAGACTCCCAGGCTCTGGTTGTGACACTGTCAGCTGTGGCCAAACCCTGGACAGCACAGTGAGGCAAGGGGGATGTGGGACATCTTGTTGCACCACACAGCTCAGGACTTACTTCCACCCTTAAATCCATCCCAAGCAGCTCTAAATTACATCCACTACAAATCTTCTCTGAGGACCATCAGACTAGATGTCTTCCGGCATGTCCCTGCCCCTCAGAGGCAGGTGGCCCTCCCAGAGCTGTTCGCATTCATTCAGCAGCTGGGTCAAGTTTAAAAAACTGTCTCTCAGGTGAATGGCTGATGGCCTTTACAATACAGAATTACTAGAAAGCTTTTTGCAAAAATAAGCTGCAGCTCTTCCACTACATTGTCTAGCACCCTACGGTTATCCATAGCCTTACTGAATCTTGGTGAACAAAGACAGCAATACAGCTAGTTCTGTCATGGCAGGAATTAATTTCAAAACTCCTCACAGCAGTAGACTGGGAACAGAGTCCTTGGCAATGAGGACTCCAGAAAACCCAAACCTCTGTCCTTTCTCTTTCTGTAACATTGTGCCAGATTGTTTCTGCAAAAACCTGTTCAAGACCAAGATTACTACACATACATCCCAAGTGTTAAGACACTTCTGGGCTTACATATAACACAGTTCTTGCCTAACCATGGATAACAGTGGAGGTAACAGGGTAAGACAAACTGAAGAATGGACAAACTTTAAATCCCCATTTAAGTAAGTGATATTTTAAGTATTCTTGCATGATTTCCGATTAATGCAGGAGTTTAACAGGATCTACTAAGTTCTCATGCAGATTCTATACCCACAGGGAATTTCATAATTAAACTACTGGGCAGGACTACAATAGCAAGTGAAACACAATAGATACTCAAGACAACAAAATGATGCACTTACAATGGCACAAAAAATAAGAAATCAAGCCAATGATGAGGGCCAGACCAATTATCACTGACACAACGATGACAGCTATCTTCCACGGCTTCACATTCCTCCCTCCTGAGTCCATCTGAGTCAATATCTGCATTGGAAAAGAAAATATGTAAAAATTCAACTCTGTTAGAAACACATTAGCAGATCCTAAGCAAAACTACCTGACCTAGCTTAACTAAGCTCACCGACACAAACTCACAGAAGCAGGTTGGAAAGGCCCCTGAATGGTAGGGGTCTGAACTTCTCAAACAAGCTCCCATTAGAGTGCGTTTCCCCAGGTTTTATCAGGATTTTAGTATCTCCAAGAGCACAGATCCCATAGCCTCTCAGGATCCTGCTTCAGTCTGTGATCATCCTCCTCACAGCAAAAGCTTTTTTACTTATATTTAGTACAAATCTCCTGTGTTCCAACTTGCCTTCATTACCTCACATTGCCTCTGAGAAAAGCCTCAGGTATAGTGCAGGTATCTCTAGTAGAGACAGTTTCCCATCAAGAAATATTACCCAGATTTCAAGTGCAGTTGGCTGCCCAGACAGGTGCTTAAACTGAACTTGACTGTAATAATTCATGGCTGATGTGTTAACTTCTGCACTCTGGGATATAAGAGATGCTATAAAACACAGTTTTGAGTTATTTTTTGTTGTTATGAGTAGTAACACATGTTGGTCTCCTACTGGGTTTGGGTTTCTTCTCACCAAAAGCATGCATACATTGTAAGAGACAGTGTTGTGGCTCCTGCCAGACAATCTGGCAGAGAGAAATATCTACTAACATGTCAGTACATGGCAACAAGACCCCAGTCTTAGTGACACACTAAAAGTCAACAACAGACCTTTGAAAAGGTGAGTAAGGTTCCCAACATGTGGATAAAGGAAGAATGAGCCTTTTCCTTCCATTTATTTCCTCTTGTGCATCAGTAGGTAAGAGAACACTAGGAAAACTGCATTTCTGTAAATGTCCTCAGTAGTGTTGCCGTACAACAATGCAAAGCCTTAACTGCAATTATTTCAGAACCCTAGTAGTTCTACAGTCTGCTATGCACTTGTTGTCAAGCCATGCATTGAGTGTCTACATTGTGGTTGGCATTAGTACAAGTTGTTAGAAGAACATGTAGAATAATTCCTCAAGGTGACTGAAGTGAAACACAGCCTTAACAAGCTCTTAGCTGACTAGTCACCATACTGTTTTATTACCACTAAACCATGTTTGCATTTGCTGTGGGTCAGACACACTTGATGTTATACTCCCCCTTTTCAGGCTTTTGGCACAGTCATTTCTGAACAACACCTGAGAAGACAAGAGCAGTAATGAGCAGACAGGCAGAGAGATGGAGGGTTCATATGTTTTCTCACTATGAGGTGACAAGTCAGCACAGTGAAAACAAAAATGAGCCAGCAGAGCAAGATAACAGCAAAACCTGTCAGTGGCTTAAGATGTGCGCTCAGAGAACAGACAAGCAGTGAAGGTAAAGGCACAATGCACAAACCTATGACAGCAACGAATAGTGAAGTCAGGGGAGAGTGAATGGAGTTCTACACTCTGCCTTAAGGGTGAGAAAGTTGAGCAAAGCTATGAGGAAGACAGGGCAAGAAATACAAATCAGGAAAAGAAAAAAAAAAATTGGTAGAGCCACAAAAGAAGCTGAGAAGTCTGCACACAGAAGTGTTCAGCAAGAGAAGGGGTAGTTGGAAACAACTCACACAGTAATCTCCTCACCCAAAAGTTTGGTTTTAGCTAGTCAATGTTGGTACGTATCCCAGACTGTTTCTTAAGAAGGGAGGCAGAAAAGTTTCTATGCTCTCAAACAGGTGGTCTTTACTGCTAAGTTTTACTGCAGAAGTTTTCTGCAAATCTACCTGGCTTTCCACTGGAAAGGCTTAGTTCCTGTTGGAAGGTCTGTGCAGAGCAGATTGTAGAGCATGTGAGAGCTGCTTCAAAGTCTGAGCTAGTCAGGATTGCTTTCTATGGAATCTCCAAATTGCAGTGGCACATAGTAGTCAGTCCTACAAAAATAGTTTAAAGGAAGCACTTCAATATATTTCTATATTCATATAGGTTGTTTCTATATGGACATACAAACTAAAGCAGAAACACGTCTTCAAATCCCAAACAGTTTCCTCTCTTTAGAAGGATGCTCTTTTCTTCACCTTGCTAAAGAAAGAACTGGGACAAGAAAAATCACTTCTGGAGTGAAAGTGCCAAGTCCCATCACCTCCTCAAGTGTACAGCTTCCAGTATATAACCTTCAGCTGTGCTGCTCAGGTGCAGGACCTAGCTAAGCAGCACCCATCTTTTCTATTCATTTCAGCAGCAGACCTGCTGGTCACCAGCTGTGCAAAGGCATTGGGAAGGAAAAGCTCTCCTGTTTAGAGCTCTGTAAGAAATATTCAATCTTTTGCCATCCATTCCAGGAATCATACAGCAGAGAAAAGATGGCCTTATTTGTCCCAAAAGCACCTATAATCTTCGAAGAAAAGCTTGAGTACAGGCAACACTAGGCATGTACTGCTTGCATTGGAGCAGCACATGCCAAGGCTGACTACGATGTTAGGAAGAGCCAATTCTTGTTCAGATTATGTCCACTCCGCACATTCAGTCAGTAATCACATATTACATCACATTACAACTAGCTCCTTCGCTCCTCTAGCCTTTTTGCTATTATATCCTGAAGTGCAGGATTCTCATGCTTTACAAGAATAACCACCTGGCAGGGGTTCCTGTGCCTTGGACTGCTGTCTCTGTACTTAAATAGTTCAGTGGCAGGTGGACCCCTATGTTCAGGGATCAGACTTCTCCATTATCTTCTCTGTGCTTCAGTCACCAAGAAAACTCTGCTCCACCCTACTACACACCCTTGGCTAAAGAAACAGTGACTCCTCTGTGGTGCTGAAGAATGCAGAGGCAGAGATGATCTGATCACCTTCACTTACAGATGCATCTTTTCCTTATAACATACATTGATATATATGTTTATTATTATTATTTTACTGTCTAAACTACAGCAACCTGCCATTTCATTCTCAGGAGAGAAATCCCAGAGAATTCAGGAAACACCAATACACTTGTCCTCCAGCACAGCAGCCGCTCTAATGAGAGCACGAAAATAACCTTAATTCCTCAAAAGTAATCCTTAAGAGATCTCCACTTGGAAGGCTGAATCCTCCCTGCTCTGAAAACTACCTCCTCGTAGTCTATATCAGGAGGCTTTTGGTCTCAACTATACTAGCAAAGGTTTCAGAACAAAATTCTTATCTTAGTGAGACTATGAACAAACATCATAGCAGTCAGTGCTCATTTAAAACCTACTTCATTTCCAAGAAGACCACAATGATCCAGTGACTGTAGCATCTGACAAGCTCTTATCATGGTTCATTTAGGTCTGGAAATGTGAAGTATTATTCTCACACTTTACACATCATCGCTCTGCACCAAAGAAAGCATGTTGATGACTAAAAAGTTATTACATATGAAAAAAGCCATCTAAATGAACTTTGGAAATACATTAATTCTATATAAATACAGTAAAAGTGTGTTTGTACATATATAACAAGCTCTGATATAGGATATTTTAAAAATAAGTGAAATGTAGCAAGAAATAAAGCTATATTAATAGTCCCTGACACATCAGAAACACTGAAATTTTACTAGAGAACAAGTCTGATCTTTCTTGCAAAATCAATGAGAGAACGGATAGCATTTCAAGTTGCCATCTCTTCTAGTTGAACTACTGTGTTTTACCAAAAGCCTCAATAACATCAATTTCAAAAAAATAACACCCTGATCTTTGTTAAATGAAGAACAGTTTAGACAAAGAAAGGAAGTCAAACTGCCACCTATGTCCTGGGAAAAGGCTCTAGACACTGGGTAGGCAGGAAAGGTTAACCTACTGTGTTTTAGGAATCTGCCCTTGATTTTTTCTGATGTCTTAACCTAAGCCTTCATAGCACTTCTCACCTATATTTGCTTTTAAATGGGTCCAACATTTTTTTGCCTTTTTTTTTTTTTTTTTTTTTTTTTAGCAACATCTATGTATTCAAAGTGTTTTGCCAAGTTTGGCACAGAATAAATCATATCAACTCCTCCATTTTGCCATCTGATCTGCTATTGTCTTCCTATAATAAGTTTAGCCCAATCCCTGCTCAATGATATTGCAATACTCTCGGAAAAAAATGTGTTCTGCAAACATGCTGATGAGGGTCTCTCCATACTGAAGTCATGCCCAGTTTTCTGTTCTAGGATTCAGGCACAGTTCCACAATCACTCCAATCGTTCTTCATAGAAATGGGGGCCTTTCACTAGACAACTGAGCAAATATATCTGCTGGCTCAGTGAGTGCAACATTAAACTGTATCCCTGAAGCAACCTTTTTGGCAGGATGGTTGGGAATGGCAGCAATTGGAGTATGTTTGGTTAATCTCAGGAGACCAGTAGCAAAAGCACATAGCCACACCAACAATGCTAATTCCATCCCACCTCTGCCATAAGCAGTCACATCAATCTAGTGTTTTTATTCTACTTCTCCCCTTAACTGTCCGCCTCTGCTAAGGTCTTGTTGCTTCTCAGGAGCTCTCTATAGCTGGAGAAAGACAACAGTTTGTCTTTGCAGCAAGATTGAAGAGCAGCATTTAGCCTCTGGCATGAAGTCTAAGACAACACAAAATGCTGCTCATACAGTCTTCCCTGATTATCTGATCAACTTTGCAATCAGCACAAAACATTTTTGTTGTTCCTTTCTCTCATCCATTTTGTGTATAGCTTTTAGGAGATTGTAAATTCTTTAATTGTTAGGATAGAGCCTGCCTACCATACTTGTACAACAACCTGTGGGACATAACAAGGCTAACAACTGAAATGAACTTGATTAATGACATATTTTTCTGTAATTCATTGTCACAACCAATATCTTGGGAAGGACTCTCCTGTTCTGTAACAAGTTTTAGGAAAATTAGGAAGCTACACACATAAGGACTTTACAGCTTGCACGAAGGTATGAGACAGGTCACTACAGTGTAAGGAAAATTAGGTACTTGGCCACTGAACAAAATCAGTTTACAATACCGTTCTGCAACTTCTACATCATTTTATTCTTTGGTCATTGACTACTACCTTCTTCTACTAATTTATCAGTTTCCGAATATAGCAGTAGGTCTCTGGTTTTCAGCTTTTGAAAAGAGCTCTGCCATTCCTCCCCTTTTCACATTACTCCAGAAGTGAGATACTAGACAAGCAGTTACAGTATCCATGTATTTTTCTGCCTGATTTTCATTCCAAGATAGGGTGGGTGAAATGGTGTGGTACAAGATCTGGTACACTTCCAAGAGGACTCGGCACACATTAACACTTCACTGACTACAAAAAAGTCCTCTAAAGTCAACAGAAGCACAAAAACCTACTTTTATGACTTCATCCTACTTACGATCTCATACCATGCTGTTAGCAATTGTCACTGCAACACGTTAACTGCAGCAGCAAGAAGGGTAGATCAGAGTTACAGTGTAGTGAGAGGATTCTCACTTGCCCCCCACATTCCCCTGTGGCTATAAACCACCTTGCCTTATCACCGTACCACCTTGTAGAGGAGCCAAGGAGTTCTTGGAAAACAAATGCTTTTTGGGTGAGGAGAAAGGGGGAAGTATAAGGATTACTGATGCATAGAAGACAGCCCAAATCAGAAGGTAGATCAGAACTAGAGCCATTCATTCTCCAACCCCTACCTTGATCAAAGCCCAGAAATTGCCCAAAAAATCTATATACTATATAGCCATGCTGCACAAACCACTGAGTAGCAAGTCAGATGGCTGTAGCACTCACCTTTGGGTACCAATGAGAGGTCAGAAAGAGGGTCTTTTTTCTGGGAGATGTACCGTCCTGAACTCCACAACACACTGTGCAGCATCTCAGCATAGACTTGAGGCTTTATCGCTTGAATTAGGAAAGAAAGGAGTCATCGGCAAGTCAGAACAAACAAGTCCAGCAAGTCTCAGTGACAGAGGCTTACCCAGTAGCATGATTCCTCCCCTAAAACAATAACAGTACACTTCTTTCATCACACCTTTCATCCAGGAATCCCAAAGCCTTTTCAGAGCATTAACTACACGCCCTGCAACACCCCAAATCAGAAGAGACATGAAGATTTTGTGAGGATACAAAGCTTATTTCCTTCTTTGGCATAATTAAAAAAACAAACCAAAAATTATAGTCTGGATCAGCGTAAAAAAAAATTGCACGTTCTAGAGAGACAGTGTTCAATCTGAGGTCGGATAAAGAGCCAATGTATGTTGATGAAGGCTCAGTGGCATGTGCCCCAGCTGCCTTGAAAGGTGTTGTTTGGCCAGATAAGAACTTGTGTGTCGTTGTTACTACAAGGACAAGTTTGTGATTCTTCCCTAGCTTCTTAGATGTTAATTTTGATTGAGACCTCCTAGTCACAGACATGTCAATCCTGGAAAAAATCATCTACATTACATACGGTATTCATGTCTACATAGGCACTTGTACTTGTGCTAGTTATGACGACTTAATTGGGAAGTCAATTATCACAAGCACAAACTAACCTAAGACAGCATTTCTCAATCTGTACTCAATTTTGACTTTACTAAACTTACTCAAAAACATATATGCCCACACAACCTTATGGACAAATTTGTTCCAGAAAGCCAATGAAGAAGACAGAACATCAGACCAAGAGGTTTGTGTATGTAGCAGATACTTGCTTTGCTGCAATAAAGTTTCTAACATTTAGGGATTATTTCCCTGCTCCTGAATGGCCTTCATTTGACTTCCTTAACTCAGGAATCACCAGCAAAGAAACATGCTGCTCCAAGTACTTCTTGTGTGGCTGGAACTCTTGCTTCTACCTTACATCAAGTCCATAGACAAATAACTGGAGTACTGCCTTCCTGGGAAGGCCAGCTCCTTTTGTACGAAACAAAGTCTAACGACAGGCTTTAGCTTCTCATAATTTAGATTCAGACAGGGTCTCTTTATCATTTGTTATGAAATGCAATAAATATGGTTACTAATAATGCATCATGTTATTGTTTCTCAATACTTGAATTGCAAGCTGCATTTCCATTCCATAATGGCAAATTTTTATTGAGTCAGTCTAGATATGCAAGGGAAACGTAGACAAAAGCCTAGCTAGAGGGTGAGAATTTCTGAGGGTAAAGAATCAAATGTCACATGATTATCTGACCCAGGTGGTATAGGTGGCGTGAATATTTCAGGCAGTCCAAATACTCAGAGACAGAGCCCTTTCTGATGGCTATCATGGCACAGATGGAAGAATGCATGACATGGAGGTGTCACAGCAATCTCTGAACACTCTCACCTGCAGGCAAAACAACCAACGGAAAAGCTTTTTCAGGTCTAGTTTAATGTCAAGAAGGCACCGCAACTGGTGAAGGATGTAATAACCCTGGCTAATGGTCCTCCATATAATAATAATAATCTCCTGTATACTAATGTACTGTTATTATTATTAATCTCCTGTAAACTCTTGTATAGACAATATTTCCTTGCAGCAGAAACTCCAGCTAGAATAAAGGGACAGTAAAGTCTTGTGGAGTCCTCAGTACAGGAGGGACGTGGACCTGTTACGCATGACCACAGGAAGGCCACAAAAATGATTCAATGGATAGAACATATACCCTACGAGGACAGGCAGAGAGAACTGGGGCTGATCAGCCTGGAGAAGAGAAGGTTCTGGGGAGATCTGATAGTGGCCTTCTAGTATCTAAAGGGAGGCTCTAAGTAGGAAGGAGCCAAATTCTTTGGCAGAGTCTGCTGTGGCAGGACAAAGGGAAATGGTTTCAAACTAAAGGAGAGGAGATTTGGATTTGATACAAGGAAGAAGTTTTTACAGTAAGGGTGGTAAGGCACAGGAATAGGTTGCTCAGAGAGGTGGTGGATGCCTCACCCCTGAAGACATTCAAGGTCAGGCTGGACAGGTCCCTATGCAACCTGATCAAGTTGCAGATGTCCCTGTTCACTGGAGGGGAGTTGGACTATAACACCTTTAAGAGTCCCTTCCAACTCAGGTAAATAGCCACCATTACCAAGTACCTGACAGGTTTAGCGCATGCTCGCAGAGAGATTGTGCCTGTTGGTACAAAGAGAAGCCTGGACGAACTGGGAAATGCTGAGGAATTAGCCAGGATTGTGATCTGCATAGGTTCCACTACAAGTAAGGGAAGGAGAGAGAGTCTGCAGGCAGAACGTAGGAAGCCAAGTGGGAAGCCAAAGACCAGAACGCCCATAACAGCCAGTAGGAAAGCAGTCTCAATGCATGGCTAAAGCTACAGAGTAAGAAAGAGAGGTGCAGATTCATCAGGGACTAGGGAAGCTTAGGGGGTGGATGAAGCCTAGCAAAGGATTGTTAGGAAAACAACATCTGTACACCCTAACAGGAATAGCATACAAGCATTACAAATTGGCTAGCAGAAAGCAGTCTGATGCAGAGGATACACTATTCTGAATGCTATGGTAAACACTGCATCCTCAAGTAAAGAATACATCAGCTTGACAAAAAAAGTAAAGAGAAGTTAATTAAAAAAAAAAAGTTCAGTGTGAACAGGATGCAGAGACAGAAAGCCAAAACAATGCTTCCCATGTTTAACAGAATTATCTGAGAAAAGAGTGGTATCATAGATCCAGAATACTTTACCTTAAACAAGGACATAAACACAGCTACACAGCTGGCCTAAAGGAAATGTAGCAGGAAGACAAGGAAAATGCTGGGGAACAACTATTTCAATTACTTTCAAATAAAATCCTCACACTGAGCAGTCAGGTAATACTGGATTCCTGCATGCCGTGAGGAAACTCACAAGATGGAAAGCACTCTTGGTTCAGACCTGACTGGTACATAAAATTGCTATAATATTTCTACCATGTACCTGAACAGTATTAGCATCTAAGTCAGCACTTCTACAGGAAGACCAAAGCCAGAAGACCAGCTACTGCCATGCTCAATTTTAAAGACAACAACCATATACATACTGAAAAATCAATGCACCTAAAGGGAGACCCTAAAAAGAACTGCTTGTTCTCTGGAGACACACAGACTATTTCAAGACATCATGTTAGAATAAACACATCCTGCCAGTCAAATAAAAAAGCCTTCATAAATCTCAGAGGTATACATAAGGAAAAAACTAACACCAAGGAACAAAAAAGCATATCCCAGAACAGGTGAAAAAAATGGAAAGGGTTAAACATTTGGGCACGTAAACTGCACAAACACAGCCAGATAGAGGCATATCAGAACCAGCTAGATGAGTTGGCTTAGAAACAAATTATCTATTATCAGTAGAAGAG
>PPHD01001360.1:0-43986 GCA_002909625.1 Bambusicola thoracicus
GGTGCTTATATAGGTGTATGCCATCTTCTGTGCTACGGTACAGAATGGGAGAATAGTACTGTCTCTTGTGGACGAACACTGTGAACGCTGCTGGTTTTCTTAGTTTCTTGTTGTGTGTTTTTTTTTTTTAATGTGAATTATGTCATTTTGCCATCAAATCACAAAATATTTCTTTGCTGTCATCCCCATGAGAGTTTCAACAAGAAACTTTTCAATCTGACATCTGTGTAACTGGGGCTATATTCTAACTTCATGGATTTAAAACAGTTTTTCATAACACAGCTGTGGGGCTGAAGCTAAGGTAAAGGTGCACACAGGAAAGGCACACAAGCATTCAGAGTTCTTCTGAACTGTTCGTCTTGTCCAAAGAGTGCAGGCTGGGTGCCCCAACGTAGTGCATTTCCTGCCGTGCTCTTGGAGCTCGTGCCTGAGGGCTGACATTGCTGCCTCCAGTCCTGCACCACTCTGCAGTCAGCAGTGGGTGCAGCTGCCTGCAAGAGAGCAAGCACGTATTGACATATTCTGTGTGTTCCTTATGTAGTTAAGTGACTAACATGAGTGACAGTAGGAACTGCTGTTATTTAGTGACTATCTGGAATTGACTTGTCTGACATTTCTTATTCTTCCAAGAAAGCATTCTTACAGCAGTACTTTGCTGCTGTAGCAGTCAGCAGTTCCTGGGTGACCTTCTGGTCTTTGGTTCAGGTCTTTCAGATGGTTGCCTGACTTGCACTTCTACTGAGGAAGTATATTATCCTGAGGTTCCTGAGGCTTCCAGCTGTCAGACCAAACAAAACAATACAATTAGACACCTAAATATGCTGTGTAAGCCATCATCAAAATATTAACAATAAATCCCAGGTCACTCTGCTGCACTACAGGTCCTGCGATTCAGAAAGGAGCTATTACACTTCAACTTGGGATAAAGTAATCACAGGAAAATAGGTGGATCTGTCAACTTTTTAAAAGATAATACTGATGCATGCAGCAATGAAGCTGTCAGAGATGGTAAATATTATTCTACAAAATAGGAAAGTAGATGATTTTTTCATTAGTGCTTGTGGAAATGACTTGTGTTTTGACTTTGTATTTTAATATTTGTACCTTTAACCCACATTAGAAGGCTAGTGCCAAAAAATTATGCTGAAGTAGCTATTATGTTTTTTCTTAAAACAAATAAAACTGCTGTATGACCTTGTAGAACAGCAGTACAGAGAAATGCTTTGTATTAATAACATTTTTTTAAGCAAATTTTAAGAAGTTTAAAATAATCATAGAGGTTCATTTGCAATAGAAAATCCCAACCGCTCTGGAGACCTGACAAGAAGGAACAGAAAGCTTTGGTGGCTTCTTGTGGAATTACAAAGTCACTTCTTGCCTTCTGAATTTATATGAATGTTTGCAGTGCGCTTGGTGACCTAAAAGATGAATAAAATACACTGATCTGTGATGGCAAAAAGGATCACTGGTTTTAGATTTGTGATGAATAGTGTGCAAGCACAAAGCCTACCGTTTTTTCCTACTATTGTGAGGAAATGCACTTGAAAAACAGCATCACTGCTTTTCAAACTGTCAATAATGGGTCAGAAACAGTAATGGGAGAATGTCACTGCTATTGGGTGTCTGTTAGAAGGGAGTGAAGAATTTAGTAAATGCTGCAGAGCGCAAAATGTTTTCAGTCTGCTACAGGTGTTCACAGGCATCACCATTTTAGACGTGGCTCAGGAAGAAGTTCATGGTCCTCTTTTACTTCTCAAAAATGATTGAGAAGTGATGTACTCAGTAATGCTGTGTGTAATTACTCTCATTGCCCAGTGCTGAAGGACACGTCTGTAAGATACGGTGTGGGCGTAGCCAGCTGTGCTTCCTATAGTTGGCGTTACCTTGTATGTCCATTTTGTAAGATTTGCTTCTGCTGAGTTGAGTTTTGTCAAGCTGAAGTATGCTTGGCTGCTGCTATGGGGTGAATTTGAGACTTTGTCAGCAGAAATAACAGAGGTTTGTCTTGGAAGGAGACTAGGTTCTTAATTGTTGGCTGAAAAACTCACACTTAGGTATTTCAGATCAGACAATTTGTCTAGAGGGTCACTCTTGCTGGAGTTTAACCTTTTGCTCTTACGGACTTCTAAGTGAGAAGATGTCACCTTTCCTGGATGTGCCTTAGCTCAGGAATGCGTGCAGACAAGCAGCTGCTTTGTAGCAACGGTGTATTAGACTTAGAGTGAGCAAGGGAACTGCTCCTGCTTTAGGGCTTCTGCTTGGGAGCAGGTAGGCCTCAAAGACTAAGTGCAGTAGGGGCTGGAGCTCAAGGTGGTGCTTTGGCTGCATCGAAATGTGGAGTAATCAAGTGAGAAATGACATGCAATTGCTGGAGGAAGGCTGTAAGCAAGGAAGCACATCTGAGTCTAAGCAAGCATGTTCCATAGTGACTAGCATGGACACTGAGTCCTTGAGGAAGCAGCAGCAGACAGAAGAGGAGTATTTAGGACTGCTGTCTGTGAGTGTTGTCCATGAGATGATGTTTCTGGACTGAGTAAACAGAAAATATTCATCTAGCTAGAGTGTCATACATAATGCATATCTTCCAAGGAGCAGAATGAGATTGCAAAGCCAAATCAAGTTTAAATGTTTATTTTTTTTTTCCTACAGTGTTTTTTGTGCTTAGTCTCAGCTGGATTTCTGTGTGGCTCAGGGCAGACGGTTCAGTGCTCTTCCATTCCCTTACCCCAGGATTTACTGTTCTCCAGCAGCACCCCTGTAAGCGTGGTTTGTCCTCCTGAACCTTACCAGCAACAGTGTCCTCCAAGCCATGCATCTCTCTTTTATCTGTTTTACGTGGAAGGTAATAATCCAGCACCTGGATTTCTTTGCATGCTTGTGGCAAACAGCTCCATTAATGCATGGTTTTCTTAGTCTGTAGACGTCCACCTATGCACTTTCTGCATATGCTCCTGGCAGCCTAAGAACTTGTGTAGCCCAGAGGTAATTAAACAGTAAGTCTTGAGTAGGCTTTAGCATAGTATCAGTAATTGAACTATCATATCTCCTTATACTTACTGCTGTGTACTAAGCCACATGACTTTTGCCTTTTTAAGCAGCTTTTCTCTTGTATATCATATATTGTACCTTGTGCATGAAGAATGGTAGTAAGTAGCAGCCTTACATGCTTTCCATTCATTCTTGCCATGAGAATGAACTGTATGCAAAAAAAAATCATCTCTCTTCTTAAAACAAGGGAGAACAATTGCAGAGATATTCTGCAGTCACTTAATGGAAGGAATGTGTCCAGGATAGTAAACTCCTAAGATAGCCTTTCTGGGGAAAAAGATGAAGGCACCTTTGCTCTTCAGGAATGTGTAGCTCTGTCTGGTGAAGGTAAAGGGCCGTACCTGCGTTTGCCCAAACAGCAGCTGGCATAGAGCTTAGGGCTATGAGAACGTAGCATCCTCTGCTACCTGGCTGATGTTAACCACTGTAGGAGGATGGACCCCACCAGTGTCTTGGACCTCTCAAGAATCATCTGGTGTTTGTTTGTTTCCTTTGCGTTTTCTACCTTAAGGGGCAGAACACAGGTTGGTTGGTTCTTTGCTCAGTCCAGAAGGCAGCAGTGTCCAACATTGTGTGTTCATTAGTCACCATAAGTTGAAAGGATATTCTGGTTAGACAGTGCTGTAATCTCCTGCTGCTTTAATCAGATTTCTTCCCATGTAAACAAACCCTATCAAAGCTGAAAAAGTGGGTCAGATAGAGATGTCATGGCACACGATAACCTGATGCAGTGGATTTGGTTCTAAAATGGTTCCTTGTGGTGTGGGAAGGGGAGACTGGGCTGCAGCACACCCCTTGAAAAGGTCTCTTTATTAGAAAAGTGTACAAATTCAGAGTTTGGTAATGCTACCATTTTTACTTTGGGGCATTTTGGAGGTGCAGTATTTAGACAAAGGGCCCGGTGTTTTTTCCTGTGCTTTGCCTCTTAGTGCTATGCAAAAGCTTGAGTGAAATACGCTCTCAGAAGACCATTTGCAGAGCAATCAAATGAAACCATCCTAAGACGCTTTTACATATTATTAGATAAATTGGGCAATGACATATGGATGTATAATTGTACAGCTTATGTATTGCATTAATGATGCATAAAACATGTCTTCAGAATGCAGCTATACAGTGACTTTCATTCCAGAAACCCATCAGAACAGCATATCAATGATGCTATATTCTTTCTGCAGTGTTTGGAAGACATCTGTTTGGTGTTAGCAGTTGTCATACAGTTGGGAGAGTCATTATAAGGCCTGAAAAGAGTGAACTTGCCCTTCCTTTAGTTGCTGTCATTGAGCTATTAACTGCTATGATTTAATATTTTTGCCAAATATTACAAACCAGGCTGAAGGGACCATTTCAGCTGTGGTTTGCTGGGTCCATTGGAAGGAAGCAGGCAGTGCACAGGTGCAGGCAGGAACAGAAGCCCTAAGTGCTGAAGCAGAAAACAGCAGCATAGTGGGCTGCTGAAGACAAGGATTCTGGGGAAGGAGAGACCTATAGAGAGATTTTGAAGATGTCTGTCTCTTGAGATTCTTTCCATAGCTCAGCTCTGCATACAAGGGATCTGTTATCACAGCTTGTAGATCATTGTCCACAGTCCCATGTGTATAAGAGACTGTGAACAGGGGAGTACGTGGCTGGTGGAGAACTGCACTTGTAAATAACTGGTATTCAAGCCTGATGGAAAGCAACAACAGATGCTTTGAAAACTTGCACCTACAGAGTTAAACTGAAGGCTCGCACTTAGGATCAGTAGAGTGGTCCGGTGAGCGGACCAGTAAGAAAACCTTAGCAGACTTGTAAGAAGCTTGAAAATAAATTTTGCATCTTCTGTGAACAATTTTATGTTTATCAAAAACAAAACCAATCAAAAAAACAAAACCCAACCCATGACTCCTTGTTGAATTTTCTAATAAATGGCTCCAGCCTAATTTTAATGCCCTTATGTTAAGATTTTATTTGATTTTATTGTCAAGGAAATAATTTCTCTCTTCTGAAACAGTGTAATAGCAACATGGCCCTTGGCCAGCCCTACTTGTAGTCATAAGGCATTGTTTAGGACCCTGGGAAAGGTAAGGCTGAGCCAGGAGAGCGCTGAGGGGGCTGTGTGAGACTGTGCCCTCATCTGGGGCAGTGTGGTGAGAGCAGGGCTGTAAAGCAGAGCAGTTAAGTGATCCCAGTGCCTGCATTATGTGCAGTTCAGAAAAGCTTTCGTTCTACAGATGACGCATTGATTAGCAGTTGAAGTACATTAGTGGCAGTCTTCCAGTTTTGTTTCATCCAAAAGGAATCTGTTTTGTTCTCTCTGAGGCTGCGCCTCAATGCAAATGTTTACAGATAGGATTCACTGGGAGGTTTACTTCAAAGGTGCCTACAGACAGGTAGGTCTAGAAAGAAATGGATAAAGGAGGATCTGAAATAAACAGTAATTTTAATGGAATTGGAGATTTTCTTATGAAGTCATGCTGATTTGACAATATATTATTGGAAAAAAAGTACTACTATTACATTAAACTTTATTATGATCTGTGCTAGAGAACAGATGTAGCATAAAGTGACTGTGAGTTAGCATTTCTAAGCTCTGAGAGTTTATATGCATCTCTTTTCTGACCCAGCCTGCAAGGGTCTGCACGCTGAACATCTGAAACAACTAGTCGAGTCTCTAATGCAGTGTGCTCACCCAAAATTGTCTCGCAGTGAAAACTCCGCGTCCTTGGGGCAGCTACTTCACAACTTCACTAAAGATTTTATCAACATACTCAATATTACAGGTGTCTTTTCTTCATCCGAACTGAGTAAGTAACACAGGGAAGAAAGGTTTTTGTAGGAACCATACCTTACTTAGAAGTCTATCAGGACCATGGAAATCAGATAGTTGCACTAAGATCAGCCAAAGTCATTCTCAATTCCTTCTCACTTAGGAAAAGGTATTTTTAGTAACTTTAAAGAACTTACACGTATTGTTTAAAATAAATGTGTGTGACCAAGTGAAATGCTCTAGTAGTTGCATTTCCTAACGTGTATGCCTTAGCAATATGCTGTACTCCTCTACCAGAGCAGGCGTGCTTAAAAGGGAGGGAGACTTACAGATCAAACTCCAGAATTTGCAGTGTTCTCTGGAGTTTCTTTCCTGGGTCGTTGTATGTTTGTTTGTACGTGTTTGGCTGAGACTGGGATTTGGGAATTAGATCAGGTAGAGTTCAGCGTGTGAATCGGTAAGAAGAATGCCTGTTTCTGACTCAGAAACAAAACCCATTATCTTTTTGTGGAGATTGATGTTTAATTTTAGGTAATGGGAAGCAGAGAAGGGAATGTCCCAATGCTTTCAACTTTGACTTTGTGGGGGGAGGATGCAAAAGATATTGATTTTAATGCAATACTAAATACTAAGGATGCTAAAGAGCAAACATCGTCCTTAGCCTGGCTATTAAAGAAAAGAGAGAGAGAAAGAATATTGATCCTGTGAAGGCCAAAAGTTTTTGATCAAAGTACCAAGACCTTAGGCTGTAATTCTTATTTTGATAAGAGTTATGAAAAGTACATTAGTGGCTTACCTAAATACAATGGAATGCCTTTCCACAGCTGATCATGGTTCCATTTCTGCTCTTTATCAGTGTGAAGCAGGTAATCTGAGTTTTTTCATCTCTGGGTACTTGTCTGTGCTGAAGAAAGATCTGTTAATTAGAGCCTTCTCAATATGGATTTTCTTTCTTTCTGTGTGTATGTGAGCAGAATCAGTCTTTTAACAAAGCAACCAGGAAAACCTGTATTAAGTGTTCTTTGGATTTGCAGGCAGAATGCAAACTTGTCACCTTTTGTGTTTGGGAAGGAGGCTCTGTCTCTTTTGCTGATGAGAGAATTGACTGAAGAGCAAAGAACAGTTTCATAGCTGATTTTGTGCCAGCGTCTTAAGCCTGTATGAAATCAATAAAACTGGCATCTATTTTTTCCAAGGTACTTGTTGAGGGTATGGATTACCGAGGTTATATCAGCCCAGTGTGATTAGACATGTGGCATGTAAGCTTTTGTATTGTCTTTGTGGCCTCCAAGAAATATATCAGTAATTACAGAACTAAGGAGAGTCATATTTTCAAATGGGCCCTGAGTTAGCATGTTAGTTCTAATGCATGGGAGCATTACTACTCTATGGTCGGTTAGCTGGTTGTCTTTTAAGTATGTATAAAGTACAAAGATAGTGCAGTAATGAATTCAAGGTTGCATTCTTCTAATATAGTTGGATCATGGCAAGCTAACAATGACATTTATTCTTACTAGTTTAAAACTTATTTTTTCATATGATACACAGTATATAACAGTTAATAAAATATATATGCATGAAAGTGTATTATCTTTACTGCAAAGGTAATCAAATGCTGGAACAAGTCGTCTGGATAGGTTTTGGAGTCTCCACACTTGGAGATATTCAGGTTGAGCAGCCTGCTTTAGCTGACCCTACTAAGCAAGGAAGTTGGACGTGGTGATCTCCAGAGGCCCCTACCAGCTTCAGCATTTCTGTGACTGTATATGCAGCACTTAGCTTGTGCTGTTAATAGACTGCAACTGCCCATGCCAGTTTTCATCCTGACATGCTGTTTTATGACAAAATTTAAAATCCTAGTAAAAGGTTTATAGTGGAAGTGGTGACAACCTTTTGTACAGCAGTACAAATGCACCACTGTTACATATACAGAAGACATGCAGTAAGGTCTAGAGTTTGAGTCTGATCTATAACTCATGTAAGATAACGCACTGGGAGTACTTATAAATAGCAATTATCAGTAGCAGTCTCCTGATTTTCTGAATCATGGAACCTTCTAATATCTGCTTTTAATTTCCTCTTATATTATTAGAATATCTGCTTCATAGTGTATTTCATCTGATTTCTTTATTGTACTTTCAGAAATAACAATCAAAAGAACAAGTTGAGTCTACTTCGAGAGTTGTTGCTGTCTTGTATTTTCCTATTTTGAGGTACATTTGTTATCAATTTCATTCTTGCAGTTCTAGGATTGTCTTTATTTTTGGTAGAGTAATGCATTGTCCTGCTGCAGAGACAGCCCTGTAGATGCAGTACCTGAGATTTCAAACTGCAAATCAGGGTTGTTGTTGTTGTTGCTTTGTTGCTTTTTCTTTTTTTCCCTTACCATCTTATTGGATGGGTTTTAGAAACTGGAAACTATTTCAGGGACGTTCAAAGCTGGCAAACATTCCCCCTTCCCCTCCCACCTAGGATTTGCTGCTGCATTTGAATAATAAGAAAGGAATAGGATGTTGCACTTCTGATTTTTGTCCTGAAAATGGTTTCATTTCTCCACTGAGAACAGTGATTTGGTGTTACCTGACTGATGCTGAATGGACCTACCTCCTCAAGTTGCAGCACACTCATTTCTCATTAATTTTAGTGGCAGTTGGAACTGCTTGGAACTTAGAAGTCAAATTAGGAAAACCTGCTGGGAACTCTTCTAGAAGAGGAAAGGTATTGTAATAAGTCTAAAATATTTACTCTTTTTAACTCAATGAGAGGAAAGTGGTCTGGACGGGGAGCTGAAGGGGGAGTGAAAAGAAGAGGAAACACTCCTTGATTTAGGATTGAAGAAAGAAACCTGTGCTCCTTGTAGCAGCCTGAGAACGAAGTCTTCCAGGAAAAGACAAACATCTGCCAGTAAGAACAAGCTCAACTCACTTGTTCTGATTTTTTTTTCCTTTAAGCAGAAGAATATGTTGTGATAGAGGAGTGTAGGAAGTCAAGGAGGAGTGTTAGGAAGATGCATAAGTAGGGAAGAGATTTTTTGTTTTATACTTAAGAAATAACCAGGAGGTCTCTGGGCCAGGACTTTGGGCTGTGGCTGCCCTGGTGCATGGGGCACAGTGCCGTAGGCTGCTTGGTGTGCTATGCGTCAGATCTAAGAGGATACAGGAACTGATCTGCTGCTGTACAAGCTGATCTTTTAGCTGAATTCTGGACCTCTTGGTCCAGAAATAATTTTCTAGGTATATGACTTCTTGGAAGTATAGTTCTTGATGTTCTATTTCGCTAATGGTCCACCTCCAATTTTCATGGGTGGAAGCTATTACCCCAGCATCCTGTCTAACAGGCTTTTTTCCACTTACTCATACTTAGAGATAGTAGTGGTTTGGTTTTGCCATTCAGACTGGCTTAAGCAGCACTCTGGCAAAGAAGCAGAGATGTCTGTGTGTGTGTGCTTTGTGTCCTTTCTCACCGTGAAATGATGAACAAAATATTCACTTGTCTCTTAAATCTTTAATTGAAGTACCTGTTTACTTGCAGTCTGTGTTCAAATATTTTCTATTAGTGCTGTGTCCCTTTGGTCACTATTAGTGTTGAAAAATTTATTTTACCTTATGCATGTTTCAATGGCTGAGGCTGCATGTGGAAATTCTGATAAAAGCCAGAAGGATTTTTCCTCCCCTTGTACTAGTAGGGGAAAATTTCATCTGTTCATCTTTGCACTTATCTACTCCTAAGTTTTAGTGCCAGATGTTAAAATCATTGGTTACGTTCATTCAGGAATATTTATTGGTTTATTAAACTGGACTACATTTACTCGATGAAGTTTTAAAGGATAACATAGAAGATGCCGACAGCTTCCCCAGGGGAGCGCAGTGCTGCAGGAGGAGCTCTTTGGACGGCGCTCCTCCCCTCCAGGAGTTCAGACTGGCTGCCTCTCAGCAGTGACCAAGCACTTGCTGCTTTTTAGATTATCTGAGCACTTGTAAGGATTTCTGAGAAATTTCTTGCTGTATAACTGCATGAAGATATGCAGTATCCATTCTAATGGCAGCCATATCAGAAGAGACAGCTAACTTGCTAGGAATGGTTGTTAACTTGGGCGTGAAGTCAGTCAGCACCAGTAACCAGGGTGGTGGTTTCTTGTCTCTAATGGTGAAATGCTGGCTTCAAACCTTGGCAGACAGTAAGCCTTCTTCCTATGGTGCTCTGTAAAACCAAGTTATTAAACATCCTGTGGAACCTCCAGCAGTGCCAGCTGGCTGTTAAGCCAAATTGTCTTTTTTTCTCTGTTATGAGCATAATTCTGTATGGTTGCAGAGCAGGTGAGCTAACATTCACTGGCTGCTGACACACACAGTACCATGCAAGTGGGGAAGCATCCACTATGAGTTCTCTGGTGCCTACAGCCAGGCCAAAGTCGTTCACACTGGGACACGCACTCACATTCCTCGTGTCTTGCACGTAGTTCCACCTTGCTTTTGTTTCCTTACAGTGAATGTGTGTGTGGAAGCAGAATGGGGAGATTTTGCAGCCTGAGAGGAGACTGGGAGCGTTTTGTACTGGAGAATCCCATTTGAAAAGGATGCTTTTAAGCCATGTCAATGTTATACCATTCTCATTTTGCTGAGGCATTTTGAGTCCTCATCACTACCATTCCTCACATTGTTTACTGAACTTTTAATCTGCTTCCCTGCATTTAAAGGTCCTTCACTAAGCCTCTTGGAGCACTACCCTGCCCGCCTGCTTGCCAGAGTGCTATTAAGCTATTGTTGATGAAATACAAAGTGAAGTGTGCACGTAGCTGATGCACCAGAAAACAGAAACAAAATACGGAAGCCCATTTGGGAATAGATTGCTGTGCTTCTTGTCAGAGGTTTATGGTTTCCTTTTAATTAACTGTCACAATTAAAATATTATTTTAAAATTTACTCTTTGCAAAAAGAAGTTGAACTCACTGTGGGGCAGTGAGAGTGTATCTCTGCCTCTGTTTGACCTTTGTCCTTTAAGATTCAGCAAAATTTCTTCATTCGTTGCACTTTTGGGGCTGTATAAGCCTGGAGGAGAAACATTGTCATTCAGAAGCCAATTCTGCTAACCCATTAGGAAAGCACATTCACGCTAATGGTTCTACAGTCAATCAGTAACAAAGACCTACAGGAAGACATACCTGTTTCACTGTTCACTGATCTGGCAATTTGATCAATATTATTTTGAACAAGTCCTTTTTTTTTTTTTTTACTTCATCTGTAATGTCTCTTTTTACAGACAGACTGAATGTGCGCTATAAAACTGTACTGCAGATACTGCTTAAAGGACCAGCCACGTCTCTTGTAGGTTCTGAGTCCATAGGAGAGGCTCAGCTTCATTCACCCACACAGTTTTATCTGTTTTCAAATGAGCTCCTATTTATCTGTTGTACCCCGAGGGAGTAATAATTGTGATCTCTTTGCTGGCTCTTTGAGACATCACTGTTTTCTCCTGCCGAATTTCTCAGCATGTACCACAGGATTTCCCCATGCTTTCAAAATGTTAGAGAGGCTTTCAGGCCATTTGGAGTTGGCTCTTGTGTTCACAGAGCTGTAAAAATCAGAGAATGACTCTGGACTTACCTTTTATCTGTTGCAGGTGACCTGTGCATGGAGTTCTGAGGTCCGTATCCCATAGTGCTGCAGAAGGGTTCTCGTGGCTCCTCTCATAGTCTGTGCAGTCTGTGGACAATGGATTGATTTGAGCTTGCCTTCCTTCGGCTGGCTGACAAGGCCGTTCAGCTCTGAGTCCATGGGATCTGCCAGGTTATGGCACTGTCTTGAGGAAGAGCTGCTGCCGGTTTTTTGTTTCCTCTCTGTTTTCCCTGCTGCAAGCCTGATCTTCAAGAGAAGGTAAGAATCTTACATGAAAACGTCTATACTTCTGTGGATCAAATGCAGTTTGGTCATCCAAAGAGCTAACTTTGCATAGCAGCTAATTTTGCATAGATCAGAAGCTTGTAGCAAAGCCATTTGTTACTTATTTTCAGCTGGTCTGGTATTTCACAGGATGTGCAACTTCATGTAAGCTGTGTATTACCCACCAAACAGAAATGTTTCTGAACAGTATATGAAAAAAATAACGTTCTTATGCAGAGAAGGAGCATATGTTATGTTGGAAGGAGCTTCACAGATCATCAGATCATCTCAGATTAATATTCTTCTGCTATGATGAAATACTTTGTAATGTTTTTAATATTTTGCTGTGTCAAATTTAAAAACGTTATAGGAAAACTTTGTCTAGAAGATGTCATTTAACAGTGGAATGTGATTGACTGTTTGGAACCTTAAATAACTGATAAAATGGCACAGAGGAGGAGGTGAAAGAAGATAACTGATACAGCCAAGGCATTAGTAGAGTCAATACAAAATGTGTCTGGATGTGGGCAGGGACATTTTCACAAGGCTTTTAGAGCAAAGAGGAATTATATGATTAGGAAGCTAGGGTCAAGAGTATGGCCACAAGTTGCATGATGTGAATGCAGAGAAGAGAGTTGCTGTTGTAAACAGCAGACCAAAGGGATGAGTGACAGCACCTGAAGTGCTATAAGTAGTCTAATCTACCAAATCAGTTAGGTCCATCTTCTTGATATGAAATATGAAAATGAATTTGCAGAGAACCTTGTGGTCTTAATCTAAAATGTTTCTGTTATTTCCTGGAGTCAAGGCCAAAATGTTTTGCATCATTCAAATTTCAGCCACAGCAGAACTAACTTGTAAATTTGGATAATGTACGTGGCAGTAAGAGTGTAACCCTGACAGACTTAACAAAAAGATCCCCACGCATCATTAGAATATTTATTCTGTGCTACTCTTCAGTTACTACAGACTGTTCAGAATGGCCATCTTTGTCTAACACTGATCATGAGGTGTCTGCAATTTACTGAAGTTATCAGTTTTCAATAGACATGTCCTATTTTCTCAATCTCCTAGCAATAAAATGCCATTATAAAATGCACATATTCCATGTATAGTCGCTTGTATGAAGAGCATTTAATAGAGTAAATGGTAGAAGTGCATTTGCAGTTTATGTAATGGCTACCATGCAAGAACAAGCACAGCCGAAAGTGCAATTTTGCTTATCTGTGGGATGTATTTTACTTTACAATTCTTTTGAAAGATCCTTATTGGCATTTAAAATAGAGGCTACATTGGACATGAGTGTAAGTGCTTTAACTATAGATGTTCTTTTTATTATTTTCATTATTTTGATCAAGAAGAGTGAAAACAAACTTTGCAAACCATCGGCTATATCACCAACCGTTTGTAGACTTTCAGAGCTTGCAATTAATCTTGTTTGACGTAGTAGTTGTACTGAACGTGGTGTTTGAGGAGAGAAAGGTGAACGCTTTTCTGCCTAGCTGACATTATCTACTCTGCAGTCAGTAACAGAAGGAGGAAGCACATGTAAGAGATGCTAAGTTGTCTTCTATGAGTCCGTTTCTATGCTGCATCTGCAAGATCCTAGCTTAGGTGCTAAAAGTCTTTATCTAAAAATAGATTGTATGAGTTACCCCTCCAATAATTCTTCAGTATTTGTGTAAATCTTTTTTCCAAGGATCAGTCCTCTAACCATCTTAAAAAGCCTAATATTGCTCCCTTTGATATGGAGAAGGGGTCATTCCTGAATGTGTTTCTATTAAGAATTTTTCTCTAATTGTGCAATGTACTGTTCCTTTTTATGCTCAATAATGTCTGTGTATTTCTGTTTAATTTCTCTTTTGTCGTCTTCTAATTATCAAAATGGACCTCGGTATTGCCTTGGGCAACTTTCAAAGCCCCTTGTGAATTGCAGGCTTGACATTAAGGCAATTATATATAAATTTTACTTTGCAAATTTAAAATAATGCTGTCACATACATATTTATTATAATGTCATAGTCCTACCAGCACTTTTTTCTTCTAACCCTTTTTCTTAATTTGGAGATTGGCACATTCCTTGACTTAAATGATGGCTTTATGTTGGTATCTTCTTTCTTGGTGTGAAATCGCTTGGCTCATGTATCAGATTTCTTTGCCTGTCAGTGAGTGTGTTACAGCTAACAGTCTTTGTCTTGCCAATTAAAAACACACTGAGATCTTAGATATTTTTTTTTTCTCCAGTGTTACTCTTGGATAATATTCAAACAATTTCATCCAGTTTTTTACCAAGTGAAGGGATACGATTCTGTTCAGTGTTATTTTAGGGAATTCTGTATAAAGAGGTTATGAAAACAGTGAGTCTTGCCTTTTCCTAGTCTTGCTATCTCTACACCTACAGTACGCAATCCGGTCTAAAGTTTGTCATGTTACTTCCATCAAAAAGAGTCACTCCTTTTATTTGCCTTGCTACTTTTTAACTTCTGTTGCACTTGTTCACTGATGTACTGATAATTAGCAGCTAAGTGCGCTTGAAGGATGTGGTACACAAGATGTAAAAAGTCACTGCGTGTTCATTGTTTAACTTAAGATTTTCACAGTGTACTTCAGAACATGGGCATGTGCAATGAACGAAAAGCGAGGTAAAGTTTTGCAGTGAAATGAGGTCACATCCAGAAGTTTGTATTTCCCAAGGATGCTGACTGTGAAATTCTGTTTCTGAAGGTGCCCAGAGAGATGTACGAATAATGGAATATCCTGTATGGTGTTAGAGAGTGAATGATCAGCTTTCACTGATGTTTGTCCATGCCTTGCAGGACTGACTGCAGTCAGTGTGTTTTACTGCTTGCTTCCCCAAAGCAGCATGGCCTTACTTCTCTGTTAGTCCAGAAAGCCAGCTTCAAATCCAGCTCAGTCAAATGGAGTCCTGTACTCGCTGTGTCAGTATCTGGTACGAGGCAGGTGCCATAGACATGCACATTTAATATTAGATCATTTAGGCCTAATTACTCTGTCAGCACACCCTGTTTTGCAGTGAATTTATTCTTGTCTACTACACTTAAAAACATAGGCTTTGTGTTCTTTCCCCCTCTCTTTTTCCCATTCTGCATGGCTAAATGCATGTCATATCTTAATTTAAAAGAAAAAAATGATAGTGCGATATTTGAGAGAACAGTAATTGTCTTTAAGATGTCAATAAAATTAAATGACATCCTTCTTGTACTCGCTTTTCTTAAGCTCAGGATTTCCTGTGTTCTTTCAGCTGCATTTTAATGGGCTTTGAGTTCATCATGTTACTGCACTGACGATAATCTCCATATGGTGGAGGTGCTGCCAGACCTACAAGAAAGGCATTGCTGTACCTCAGTATCCTGGAGATTTTTAACAGAGTTGTAGCCAGTGAATTTTAGGAATTGTAAACATAATTAAATCCCTGTTTCCTAAATAATGAACCTTTTCATATTTAACAATATTGCTTGCCATAGTTTTTGAAGCTGTTATCTAAGCGTGTATTCTCTTGCTCAGAATGAATTCTCCTAGGGATACTATATTAAATGAGGGTGAAAATAGATACCTTCATTGTGAATGCACTGGAATTAAATTCATACCACATTACCATAATGGTAAAGAGATTGCTAAAGAAGCTTTTATCACTTTATATTTGAAGAGTATTTTAAAAAGTGTAATTGAACCAACAACCATGGCATGATTTTAGGAACGTGTGATAACCAAAGTTCTGATTCCATTCATCTGAAAGGATTCTACCCGAATCCCCGAAGGCCTACTGAGTTCATGTCTACACAGATCACGCTGTAATGATCCCTAATGTATTTATTATGTTTTTTCCTTTTTTTTTTTTTTTTTTTTTTTGGATGGGGAAGTCTGGTGGGACTTCAGCTCTTTGTACCAATATTTAGAAAAGTTCTTTTTTATGTATCACTACCTGGAATGGTTACTGTACTTCCCTCAGTTACCTTCTGTGTTTCACTCTTTTGTTCAGCAGTGCTGATTTATTGACATTAGAGAGCTATTTATATTCTGAATAATAAATCTCTGTATGTGGCTTCTGAATTTTTTTAGTCTGCTCTTTGGACAAAGATACTTCTGTCCTGATCCAACTGCCATCTTGAAATCACCAGTTCCCACTGGCTTTTGTGGGCACTGGCTCCTTTACGTGGTATTTAGTGTGGGCTAAAGCCATCCCTCTATCAGAAAGAAGGAAGAGACTGCAGGGCCGATTGGCATCACACACCAAATGGAGATGGGGGATACCTCCAAGTGAGATCCTGCTGTGGTGAGTGCGGGTGCAGAGCTCCCCACGCTGTGCTCTGGGCACCAGTGTTCCTATCAGCAAGAGGGAAGTAGCACGTGGTGTCCAAAACTACCCAAGCTGCAATGCACATGCCCATTCATGTGCTCAGCAGGACCTGCCGAGCAGCCCCACACAGGCCTGAGGGCTGGAATGGGCAAAGAATTAGTCATGGCCCTACTGTGCAGCAGATCCAGGCTGGCTGCCCTGAGCCCTGTCTTGGAAGTACTCTGGGCTTAAAGTAGAAAACTGCTGCAATTGCGAACACATTATTCTTAGCTCACTTATAAGTGAGATTGTTCCTAGTGTTTTGTTTGTGTGCTTTGAAGCAAACTGAGTAGGAAACATTCCTGGCTTATTTCTCAGTGTAAATAAATGCTTTTTATTTTATCAGTGAAGGTGAACTATGGGCCGACACACTATGCACACGATTTTTCAGCATGAGTATTTTCTTCCTGCACAGGTGGTACCTCAAACATTTCTTTGGCAGGCAGTGAAAAGCATGGCTAAGAAGAGTACCTCAAAATACCCGTCACGCACACCCATAAATCTCCCTTAGACCACTCTTTGTAGCAAAACTGTAATTGTACAATGCATGATATTAAAATGAAGTTTGGAAACCATTTAAATTGGCAGTGCTATGTGGAACCTCAAGATGGTAAAATAAAGAACGCTGCGAGAGCTGAGAATTATCTCAGCTTTCTCAGTTTGGATCCAACTAAATCTATCAAGCTAAGTGACAGGTGATTTATGCTAACAAGGAATTGTCTGAGAGGAAAAGAGAACTGAAAGAGAATTGAATTGGGATAGACGTGAGTGAGGAGAGCGAGACACCTGAATTTCTCAGATGTGTCTAAGCATGTCATTGGATAGACAACAGCCAAGGGAGCAAAGAGAAATCACTGATCAAGCACAGAGGCAACTGGCAAGCAGTAACTGGAGAAAAGTGTGGAGAAACTCTTTTAAGTATTCTGGACAAAAGCAGATGATGAGGAACGTATCTTAGCATCGGCTGATTTCATGGACTGCCTTAGCGTCACTTGTGTGTTTTCTAAAAGCATTTATCTCTGTACCTTTACAGCACAGCCAGCAAAGCTACAGCTGAGGCACCCCAGCAGTTGGTGTGAAAGAGGCTGTGGTGAGGCGAACAGCAGCACCTGTGTCCTTTGCAGCTTGTCGCTATGCCTTGGTGCTGCTGTGTGCTCTGCAGGTCTCAGGGCTGCAGAAATGAGTAGTCCTTTTTTCTGTTCTGCCCTCAGTCAAGCTGCCGTTTCCATTTCTATGTTATTTTTCCCTCATGCTTTTTATTATTTAACTAGAGTGGTGATGCTTTGTGTGTACACAGCTTGGAGCACAGTGAATGTTTCTGAGGGAAAAGGCCACCATTGTAATTTGATTGTTAACTTCTGCTGTTGGAAGAGGAGGTGTTGTCCTAATAAGCAGCCTTATGAGCTAATGATTCGAGTCCAAGCAAAGCACTTGCAGCTTTTTGGAGCTGACCTATTGCAAGGCTCGAGGGATTCCTGCAGTTGGGTAGGGAGCAGACCAAAGAGGCGGCCCATCGGCAAACCTGCTGCAGCATTCTTCTGCTTCTGGCTGCCTGGGTAGTTGGAAGGAAGGCACTGTGTCCCTGGGAGGCAAAAGGAGAGGTGTGTAGGGAGGAGACCAGAGCACCTGCCTGCTGGCAGGGAGCAGGAGGTGTAGTCCCCTTGGTTGCTGCCAGCAGATCTGGGAAAGGGGCAGAGGAAATGGCTCCTTGCAGGAGGGCTGCAGTGAGCTGCCAGCAGAACTAGGCTGATGCCCGTGATGTTAGGGATGCGTTTGTCAACTTAAAACACATCAAAAAGCATTTAACTCTGAGTTTTGTTTTTTTTTTTTTTTTTTTGCGTTTTCTTTTCATCAAAAGTGGTGAATATTCAGCTTGTTGAGAGGTTGGATATAAAAGCTCATCTCTGGTGCTGCTGCCATTTATTCTGTTGCACAGTACCTTTTCCATTTTGTGGTGATTTCTGATGTGAAAAAAATCATCATGTTTCAGACGAGCTGCTCCTTTTCCTCCTTTATCATTTTTTAAACAATCTTTGAAATTCTGCAATAGAAAGCTGGAAAGAAGTGTCAGAGCTGAGCAGATCCAGTTCATACGCTTTGGTTCCAGCACTGCATAATTAGATCTTCTGCAAACTTAATTAAATCTCCTTTTAGCGCTGTTCAGCCCTGCCTACACATTTCCATGTGGTTATATAATAAAACCTGTATTGTTGTGTAATTACATCAGCAGTGTTGGTTGACTGAGCTGACATCAGGTTGCTCGCTTGAAGATGCGGCATTTGAAAGAGAGAGGGCATTTATTCTCATTTCCTCCACTGTGTGCTTTGATATGTGCACTGTTCACCTGTGCTCATCTGTTCAGTGTTTCTAGGTAATTATTGCAATTTAAGACCCATTTAATTATAACTCATTACATTTATTTTAATAAGTCCAAATAATATATATTTCTCCAGTCTGTACAATGAATTCTTTTTATGGTAACAAGTGAAATTCTCTTTTCAGTAATGATGGTTACATTCTGGTAATTTACTTGGCTTAATTGGACTATTTCTTGTCACAGGCCTTAAAAATAACTTTTTGGGCATATTGGCAGTGCATTCTAATGCCACTTATTCATACAATTTGTCTTAGTGGTGCCACTCTTCTGTGACTCTTACTGTCATGCTATAGATCTGGTAGACATTAAAACCATCTGGGAATGTCTTAATTGATTATTCTTGTGCAAATATTAGATGGAGAATTAGAGCAGTAAATTCCATCTTCAGCTTTTGCTGTAACTGCTCCTGCTCTAGTCCTTTGTATGAAAAACTGCTTTTCTTAAAACGTTTAAGATGATTGTAAGGAAGGCTGACAGGCGTAGGGCCTCGGGAGTTGGTACAAGTGTCTGTTTAATATTCGTACTTAGGAAGTTTGTTTAAGAATGTTGTGAGTATACAGTTTGTACCCTTCTGCATTGGTTACTACGTCAGTGAGTGTTTTCTGATTTTAAAAGGGAATTTTGCTGCCTGTTGTAGATGCTATTTTCTGTTTGCGTGTAGTTTACAGCAAAGATGATGCATTTTCCCTTATTCTGAAAGAACTGACTGTTGTACAGCAGCGTGTTGTCTGCCGAAGCTGGGAGACAGCAAACACTGCACATGAAGCATAGTGTCTGTATAAACTGTAATAACTAACCAGATTCTGACATTTTCCAAAGATTCTGACAGTCAGCAGTTTACCTGAAGCTGAGCTGGAAGCAGTTTATTTCACACTCAGATCTCCAAAAGACTATTGTCTTCTGAGGCTAAGAATGAAGCAGAGTGAGTGTCTGCAGCTGTACTGTTGCTCCCTGACCTGGGGGGCCATACAGTGTGAGGGCTGTGAGCTCCGTGTGGATGCAGCCAGGGAACAGGATGGCTGTGGGACAGATCTGGTCCTGGATCTGTTGTACACCTCGAAAATAGCAGTATCTGCTGGAGTTGTCATGGTGTTGTCTTTTTTTCAACTTAAGCTTGCTTCCCATGACTGCAATCCTGTCTTCTTCAACAGGGACCCCATAGAGCCTCACTTATGTGTCACCTGGCTTTGCTTTTGTCTGTGACCAAGTTACAGAACATGAGTCAAAATAATACTCCTCAATAATCTGCAGAGACCAGAAGGGATGCCCCTACATGACTGCGTGGTGTTGGAACACAGCTTTGAATCATCTTGATTCAAAGAGACTCTGAATTTTCTTGAAGTTGTATTTTCTAGTCTTCTCCAGTATTGTCTGCTGGAGAAAATGGTAGGCAGCTCTGAGAGCACACATACATACTTATCTCAGGCAAAGATCAAGGGAACTATCTAGTATTTGGCTGGTAATTATTCAGGCCTTAGGACACCATTTTCTTGGAAATATACACAGGAGAGAATTGAAAATAACTATAATAAATAATTCATTTCAAGGAAATTAATATGCTAGCTACAAAAATAATCACTCTGAAATGCAAATATGGTTAGAATGGTTTAGCTGGTTAGAGATTGATAATTAATATTTATGGAAGTATAGGTTGTCATCAAAGTTAGCTTTGAATACACTGCTTATTGCACTTCAAAATTAAGTCTACGTGAATTTGTAAATACAAATTGTGCTATTTCCTACAAACAGTTTTAGACTCTAATTTTAATTTTGACCTAAATGCTCGTTCTGTTTATATTTCTTAATTCTCCAAGGTGTAAGTAGTGTTTCATCTGCTATACAAATAGACATTATGATTGCAGAAATAGAACAGGAAAAAAATGGAAAATTGAAATGCTAAAAAGATAAAATGAGTGTTTTTAAGTAAAGTGTGAGGAATAAAAACATTGATCAGCTGTGCTCTGTGACTCACATGTATATGCTGTGACTGAAATAATCCTTTGTACCTCAGTTATGCTACAGCCTGTATGTACAGAAGTCACTTTATTATCAGCTAGTTTGGGACAGAGGACAAAATAATAATGATATCTCTTCAGGAAAAGAGTGCTCACGGATCTTTCTTTCAATTCTGGCTACTGGGGATAACCAGAGAACTGCTCAAATGTATCTTAATCCTGTCAAGGAAAAAAAGGCAGGTGCATATTTGGGGTTTGTAAGGTGGAGATGATTTCAATGAGGAATTGATGTATGGTGTTATTCCTATATAGCTTCTTCATAGTAAATGTTTAGTGATACAGTAAGTCTAAATGGAAAATATTGAGTTCTATGAGGTACCTCGATTTTAGTCTCCCAAATCCTTGCATTGAGGACTACGTAGGTTAAAATCACGTATGCATCTCTGAACAGGAGCTTAAGTTTCTCTCTTCAGACTGTAAAAACTAAAGACGGAAAAGGGGAACTGTTCCTGGCAGTGCTCTCAGGCCTTGGCCTTCCTTCAGTTCACCTGCAGATCAGTTCCATGGCATGGGGCTTTTGAGGGCGCTCTGGGAAGTGTTTCACTTAGGACTGTATGAACCTCAGTCACCCCAAGAGCTCCTGAAGTGCTCCCAGAGTTGGGTTCATCAACAGTCTGACTGAAAGCTAAACAAATATTCCTTTTATTCTGTAAGGAGGAGTCCTGAATATGTGTAAATCTTCAGCTTGGTATGAAGGCCCTTATTCAGTAATGCCCGTGTTAAATCAATATGTGCTTTGATTAGGACAGTCAGCCAAGTCAGCGTTCTGCCTGCTGTGGGGTGCCACTCCACTTGCTGAGGACTACAAAAGAATGTCAAAGGAACTGAAATGTAGTAGAAGAAGCTTTAGAAGTGTTTGAAATATTCTACCAACTACCTCAGTCTTAGCAAGCAGATAGAAACAGATGAGCTGAAAGGGGCTTGTATTTTCACCAAGTCTGAGAATTACTGATGTAAGGAATTCTTAAGCAGCTCCGTTCCTCTTTATATTCAAATTGCTAAACAAGGGTATTTGAACTTCTTTTAAGTGCAGGGAAAAGCACAGAGCGAATCTGGTGGATATTTCTATTCTAATTTAAAAGAGCATAGAATACCAGGGGAATATGTGGGAAAGCAATATTATGAAAGTGTGTAATCTATTTTTATCTAACCTTTAATGTAGTGTAGTACGTGAAAATGAGTGGAAAGGTAGTACCTGCAGTCTCTGAATCACTTCATTATCAACACTGACTTGCGTGATTTGAAATTGCTCTCCTTATCAACATTCTGCCTCTTCCCTTATCTGTAGCTGTAATGGATGCCTGGATACACCTATTGATGCAGGTGATGGCGCTGCCACTTTTACCTTTCACTAATATTTCTTTCCAACCTCTGTTTTACTGCTGATCCTTTGCTCTGTGAAAATTTCTTCCTGTTCTTCTTTACTTTCTATAGAGGATGCCAAACACTTATTTTTCCTGTGTTTCAGTTATCTGGCCTTATTCTATCTTACTGCACGTAAGTGATGCTGCAAATTACTAGGAATGTGGGGGATAACTTCTGTTCACAAAATGCCAAACTTAACCTTTTGTACATTCCCTGACTTTGTCTTGAATTACTATTTTTCATTTTAGTTGTATTAGTCTGATTTCTAGCCAAAATGAATGTTATCTTTTATGTTTACGATCTCAATAATTAGTTTTCTGGATTTGCACAGTGTCCCGATTTAATGTTCTGGGTTAGAGTTCCTTTCCTCTGCAGCCTCCCTCACTGCTGCCTTTGTGTGTTTCCAAGCTCCCAGCTCTGACAGTGATCAATTTCTACCTAGGATGCGTGTGTTTGTCTCCTCTGACTCATCGGGTGTCTTTTGTATTGGGAGCATGAGACAAAGCATACGAACTGCTTTTAGTATGTGAGAAGGCAGAAGCCTGCAGTTCAGTGCAGTTAGCCTGAAGAGAAAAAGAAAAATAAGTGAGGGAAGCGAGGAGCAAGAGAGAGAGATTGCTCTGGAAAGCCTCCCAGATTATACATCTGCCCCTGTAATTTGAACTGGGATTTAACACAGAAGTAGTGAAGTTGATCGAGTAACTTAACAGTATGGAATAATCTCCTTTTCTGGTGGCATGTGTTTTTGAATCCCTCCCCCATGAACCAACCCTGTCACCCCAAATGTCTGAATGCTGCTTAGCATACTTGCTAAATATAAAAATTAAACACCTGCATGGTTGTTATGCACAGCTGTACCCATCTGCTGAGCTTGCCACTTGCTTTGATTAAGAGCAGGTTAAGAGAGGCTTTAATTAAAGAAAGTCCGTAACACAGTTAAGCATCCACCTCTTCAGCTTCTTTCCTTGATTATACATTTTTCTGCTTTTCTCCTTGCAAATGACAAATTATTGGCTCCAGAAAGGGTACAATTTAATAATAACAATAGATAATCATTTTCCAGCTTAAATATAGATCATCTAGACAGCGTGCTTAGACTGGCACGTCCGCTGTGATTTTGTGAAGCAGTGGTTATTCCTCCAAGTGGGCTGTGGGGCCAACAAAGTGCTCTTGTTGGGCAAGTGCTGTTTGCTGGTCACAGTGGTATCAGGATTCTGTAGTGTTGTGCTGTTCCCATGAGTAATAATCATAGTTCTCTTTGAACTGTAGTTATCTGTGATTAGTATAGAAACACGTTAAGATGTATTCTGTGCAGAGGTGCATAAGCCAAGAGAAAAATTCCACGTAATTTTGTCGTAATGGGGACGTTTCACAATGGAAGTAAGGCAATCCAATGACATTGCAGATTTACACCTCTTAATACTGTAATGGCACTGAGGCAAATGGCCTCGGTTCAATCCCAAATGAATTTTGGAGCGAGCACCACCTAATCAGTACGTGCTCTTGAGTTGCAAACTTTCTTCTTTGAAATAGCTGTGACTCAGTGAATTTGCATCTTAATGAGAATTAGCTATATTGAAGTAAACAGTGATAAAATACATATCATAATTACTATGTGCGGTTAATACAGGTATTCTTTCTGTAGCACTCTCCTCCTGATTGCGGTTGCTACCCGTGGTCTGTAGTTTGCAATGAGAGCAATAATCAACGATACATTTAAGCAAAAACTGAACATATTGTGTGCAACAGGATTAAGAAACTTAGTGTAGGGCCTGGGGAAAATGTGGTCTAGCTTGTTGTGAGCACCCTGAATTTTACAAATAAAGGAAAAGAAAATGGCAAATAATTGCGTACGCTAAGCTGTAAGTGACTCTGAGTGGATCCTGGTGATCATTTTTCATGAAAGGAGCTAAGGGATGAGGAGAAGAAAACATACAGCCAATGCAGCTCCTGCATGTAAGAAGAGTAAAAAATGCATGGTGCATTAATGCAAATCAAAGTTCCATTGTATCAAAATTAACAGAAGACAAGCCTATAGCAGAGTATTTGATCTCCCATCACAGAAAGTGGTACAGAAGTTGTCATTCCACGATACTTGTGGACTCATAAATTAAACAGAGCAGGGCAACTTAAGCTGCAATATTTTGTACCATCCTTCTTGTTGAAGGCAGCTGACCTGTTTCATTCTAATTGACTGAAGGAATTTGTGTATGTTCTGAGAAGAAATCTGACGTGGATTTTTCATGGTAGGGAGGGGAAGGTGTGAATTACAGCAAACCTAGAGAACTTGTTCTGAATGAAACTGTTGTTCTCAAAAATATATAGTAAATCTATCTGAATTGCACAAGAAAATAGCTGTTAAGTCATTGTGGATTTAAATAAGCTTTGTGTGTTGTTTTGTTTGTTTGGGCAACACTAGGGAACCTATGCAGTTAGAAGGTAAAAGAGAAAGAAATGACATATCTGTTTGTGATGCCTTGTTGGCTACGTCAGAGCTGTTCATCCAGTTTTGTGATGGAAATAAAGCGATACAAAGAACTCCAAGAGGGCACCTAAAATAGGGGTGAAGTTTTGCGCTGAGGTGGTGTTCAGAAAGAGATGCTGTATTAACGGAACGAACCTTGCTAGGATTAGTGAAACGAGGAATAGAAGGAATTACTCCAGACTTCATTTTTCTGTTGAATGGCAGCCAATTTTTGAATTACTCATGTTAGAAGAACGTGTAGCTTTATGTTTGGAATATATTGATCTTTACCTCGTTGTCTTTTTGACATTTATTTTTCAACTTGAGTGTGATTTTTTTCTCTTCCAGCACATTTCCATATACAGGCTTAGAAAACAGAAGCTAGAAATGAAAGCAGGAAAAAATAGGCTATGAAAGTCTTTCTTAAACACAGGCAACGTGTGGAGCCCCAGCCATGTCCACATTCATTAGAACTTTATCTGGCCACTTCTTGTCCAGGATGAGGAGGCTTATTTGAGACACGTGACAGTGCCTTTTTCAAATCCTACAAGGATTTTATGAATGTAAATATACATAAAGAATTTTAAAACTGGTGTCTGCATTCTCTATCTGGGTTGTAAATGACCCTTTGCTCAGTAAATCTTGGTATCTTCCTGCAATTTCAGATTGAGTTATTGCTGTAATAAATATTGTCCTTCTGACCTTCACAGCCGATTGAAATAGTGCTTTTTGAATGAGTGGTGTTTTTATTAACGTTGCTTGGCGTTTAGCAATGTGTGTCTTTGTTAAGACTCAAAAAAGAATCCGATTTCACATCAAAATGAAATGAAGACTTTTTCTCTTTCTCAGTACTCATTTGTCTTTGCTGTGGGAGCGTACTAAGCCCAGGATTAGGCAGGCTCAAGTGTCCACACTGAAAAACACAAAAGGAGGAGGAGTGTTGATCTCAGGTATCTCTCATCTTAGTTAGCACAGGGAACTCGTACCTATTCTGAGATCTCTTTCTGACCAAGACTTTCATCCTAGACATGAAAAGACTTCTATCCTCTTCAGGAAGGCCTTATTGCAGCCTTTCAATACTTAAAAGAGGCTTATAAGAAAGATTGAGAGAGAGTTTTTCTTTCTTTTTTTCTTTTAAATAAGGGCATGCAGTGATCGAACAAGGAGTAATGTTTTTAAACTGAAAGAGAGTAGATCTAAATTCCGTATTAAGAAGAAAGTCCTTAGTCGAAGGTGGTGAGACGCTGCAATGGGTTGCCCATGGAGGCTGTGGCTGCCCTATTCCTGGAAGTGTTCAAAGACAGACTGGATGGAGCTTTGGGCAGCCTGACCTGGTGAAGGGGTCCCTGCTCATTGCAGGGGTTTGAAACCAGATGATCTTCACCTGTTTGCAGGAGCACCACCAGCACTTGTTACAGTATTCAGTTTTCTCAATCATCTGGAGAAAAGCATCCACCCCAACTGCAAATGGCTGCATTTATCAACAAAGCCATTTATAAAAAGTGGACATTATAATATCAATCAAGATGACAATTTTTACAAAATTGACCTTTGTAAGTAAGAGACAACAGGGTGAAAGTCACTTTGCATTCCAAGTAACGCTGCGGAACTGCAGTGCAGATATTCCAGCCACTTTATCAGAGCATGCACAAATGATGTGTGGTGTGATTTGGATGATAAGAGAAATCTGTTCTTTCTATGCAGCCTTAAAGCTCCAAAGACTGACCTGAAAATACAGATTCTTTTTTGATGTTACTGTGTTCTTTGAAGTCACGATCCAGGTTTATAACACTTTCTAATGATTCTGTATTGATTTAGCATCAGAATTTATCAAAATAGAATAATAGGGAAAATCCAAGGGTTGTGTCCTCTGAGAAAAGCAGGGTTTGTGTCTATTGTATTCCCATCCACTAGCAAAATCCTGCCCTAGATTTTTGCTGGTTTAAATGTTTTAAGTGCTTTCAAAAACAAGGCTGTGAAATGATCCAGGTTAGAAATACGTCTAGAATTCACAATTAGGTGGCCACAGTAAACTACCTAGCTAGGATCAGCAGTAGCAAGTTAATTACTCTGTGCCCACTGCTGGTGCAGGTGATGTGATGAAACTCCACGCTGCAGCTGAGTTTATGCAATTCATCATCCCTCAGGACAGTTGTTCTGTCCTGCAAATAGCAGTGCCCCGTGCTCCTCAGCTAGGCTAGCACAGACACATGGTTTTGCAGGGAAGGGCAGTTCAGGCACTGAGCTTCAGGAGAGCCTTGCTGGTGTTGCTCGGTCCTTGCACGCTGTATCCATTTCCTCTTGATTCCTTCTAACTCAAAATTACCTCTTGTTCTGATTGATAATTTGTTGTCCTAAAATTTATTGTACACAACTCTCGTCCCTGGTTCACTGCATTTTTCTCTAATTTTACAAAGTTATTTTCAAATTTGAATTGTCTTGAAAAGCCTATTAATAGAGGAGGTGATCAGAAGAAACAGTGTGTATCTTTAATGCAGAATCAGTGCAGGGGAACTGTTGATTGAGCACCTGGGGGAGGGCTGTGGCTGGCCCAGGCAGTGCCAGCTAATTGTTTGCACCTGTGCTCCAGGTGATCAGAAGGGGTGCAGCACCCCTGGGCTCATATAAGGGCTGGCCACCGAAAGGAGAGCATCTCCTGGACCTAGGCTGCTTGCTATGGAGGAGTGCTACACAGCCAGAGAGCCCCTTCACCACTTGGGTGAGTTTGACTCCTCTTTCATGTATGACTATTGGCCTGCCTGTGAGTACTTTACCAGTATCACCAAGAGCCTGTCAGAAGCAATGTTGCTTCTTCATGAGCAGAACAATGAGGAATAGAGAGAGACTGCAGACAGACCAAAAGGAGAAGGTTTTCATTCCAGGTGTGTTGTGTCTTAGTGCTGTGATTCAGCAAATGGCACAGGGCTCTGTAAATGTGCTTCTGTTTGTTGTCTGAGATCTGTAGCTCAGTGACACATCCAGTGTCTTTATCCAGCTTGCTTGGTTGTTTTTGTTGTTGTCTAAACTGTCTCTGCTAGTTATTACACCAGGCACCAAAGAATGGATGTCTTTTCTGAAGTGTATACAACAGGTGTGCACCGAATGCCATCCTGTGCCCTGAATGGAGAGGAGCATAAAACTCAATGATTTATTTGTCCGATACTTTCACTGCTTTCATTCTTTAAGGCTTTTGTCATTCCTGCTCCATTTGGGGAGATGTAGTCTCTGTAACTCTTGGCTTAACTGATGATGTTTCACTTCTATCAACAGTAGCTATATCTACTGTTTTTCTCTTCCTTTTGTGGGCTGTTTTTTTATATGATGTTTCGGATTAGTAGATGGACTGGATGATTTGTGGCGTTTTTAAGGTTTATAGTACTGTGCTTCAATAAATAAAAAGCTTGTCTATGTTTTTGAAGATACTGAAGGAATACATCTTTGGGGGAAAATAAGCCGATGTATTTGTAAGGTGGGAAATGCCACCATAACACGTAGGACATTCAGCAGTAGCAACAGGTCCAGTGCAGGAGTTAACCTTAGATGCATAGCAGCTGCAGAAGAATGAGCTTTGCATTACTTGTGTCTGAATGTCCACCCCAGAACACGTTCCTGGCATTCAAATCTGTGTTTCTTTTATTGTGATTTCTTAGCAAGTATTTATTTATGCTAAACTGAAGCCGGGTGGTATTGTGCTGAATTGTTGTTTCCCTTCATGCTGTTCACTGGATGAACTTTCCACTACTTCTGGTTTTGATGAAATATCTGTGATACTCTGTCATGCTTCACAGAGGTTGAGTAGAAAATGGTGGAGGAGAGCATTATGTGTATGCTGCGAGGTTGGTTGTATTGGGTCATCTAAATGAAAAGCAGGGAGAACATGCTGCTTTCCTCAAGTAAAGAAGAGGCCTGCATTCAAATCCTAGTAGCAGAGATATAGCAGTGCAGAGATCACAAGGCTGTCCACAGATAAGCCTGTTGGTTAGCTGTTTGCAGTAATGTTGGAGAAATTTGCATGCTGAAGGATTCACATCCAGTTGTCTGTGACCCACTCCAGGTCTGTTTCTTTCCTGCCACGGCCTGAGTGCAGAAGAGTAGCATTCCTTTCACAGAAACAACGCTTGGTTGACAGCCAAAGTTTGCTGAGAGGACTTCTATGCAAACAAAATCAATCCCAGTGAAAGCAGAAAGGGTAGAGAGGGGGAAATAGCGTAGCCGGGAGCATGGCTTGCAGGCTTGTTATGGCACAGCTGTATCTTGCTGGTAAATGTTGTCAGCTGCCTGATGGCCCTTCCTCATCTGTGCTGCCTATGGCTGTGCACAGGAATGAAAGTGAACTCCACTTATTTGTCACTCCGGTACCACCAGCTCTTTCCTGTTGAGCTCACCTCATATTGTGAGACATGAAGACTCACCTGAAGCGCGGTTCCAGGCTGCTGGTGTTACCTGCCTGTTTTTCGCTGCATCCTGTTCAGTTAAGGCTGGCTTCAGAAAATACTTGGAGAAGAAAACAGAAGTTGAACATTTCAAATTAAATTTGAAATGTATAAAATTAAATGTGATGCTGTTTTGAGAAAAATGCCATCCATGTGTTTTCAATAAATAACGTCTATTCCCCTGCTCAGTGCAAAGGTGCACAGTGTCAATAGAAACAATTACTTTGTTCTAATTTAATTTGAAAAATGACTTGCAGGCAAACAGGCAAGCACTTTAGTAAGACTGCTGTAAGCGGTGGTTTACTTTGGTTAGATAAGGATCCAATCCAAAATGATGAGGTTTCTACAGTGCACCTGGGACCCACATAGATGTTGCAAAAGACTTGAATTAAAGAAAAAAAATGTTCAAAGATGCTTATTTAAAACCTGCTGTTATAATGAAATAGTACCGGGGTCAAAAGATAGTCGTAATATACTTTTTTTTCCCAAACTAAATTCAAACCTTGAGTCTTTTCTATCACCAATCTCATATTCCATCCAGTTTTGCCCTTAACATAAAAGCTGAAGGAGATCAGAGAGCGTGCCTTACTGAGCCACACTGGGAGGTTAGGGCTGGCACCAAGTGCTTCACCTGCACTGTGCCACTGCAATTCCTGGCAATTAGGTGCTTGACCACTTGACTATTGACACAAACTGTTTGGGGCAGACTGGATTCATAGGGACCGATGATTCTGAAAGCTTACCCTTGGCTATGTTGAAATCCAGGGAACTGGGAATTACCTTCAGTGCTTTCTTATAAACTCTTCGGCAGTTCAGATTCTTTTGTCTGTAGGACAAACTGGGGTATAATAATAAAGAAAACACGTGCTCTTTCAAAGTGACTTTTTAAAACAATGTCTGTTTCTTTTTTAAAAGGGGAATTTAAAGGCTTTCCTGTGCGAGGAGCTCAGGATGATGGGAGATGCATGTGGAATTGATGGCATGCCATCTTTTCTTCTCTCCATACTCCTTCATGCAGTGTCTGCGGTCATGGTTAAAGACCTCCTCTTTCCCCCACCTCTCCCAAATGAGCTAGTTATAAGTTGTGGAGAGATGTCAACTAAACCCAAAGGGAACCTGCTGTGATAGTTTGGAGAGCTGAAAACTGCCTTATTTATCCTGGCACAATGTTAATCAGCTGTCCGGTGCAATCAGTTACCTGTCACCCTCGTTAACAATTTAATTCTCCCTATGAAAAAGGGAGGGAGAGGATGACAGATATATATAGTTTACTCCACGACCTCTCCTCTCGTGCTGCCAGGAAGAGGCTGCTGCTGCCTCCAGCACGAGCCCAGAGAGTGTGCTGACTGCAGGAGGTTAATGAGGAGCCCCCGTGGACTCGGGGAATATACTGCAACTTGTGTGCAAAGTTTCTTTGGGTAGCAGGGCATTGCTGATATCCTTTTCTCTGTATCTATCCGTAGCCATGCAGATATCTGCATTTTTTCCATTCTCTGCTTGCTGCAGTATTTAGCTGTGCGATGAGGAAAAAATACTGTTAAGAAAAAATTGCCTTCCTGAACTACTAGTGCAGGTTTAGTTGAACTCTAAGAAGTGATTTTGCAGACAGCTTCTTAATTCATTTGGATAAATTATACCTGTTCTTAATACAAATAATGCAGCTTTTGTGCGGGATTGAGGAGTAAAGGCTTTGAGCTAGGCTGAGTGAAAGGAAAATGGAAATATATGAGTTCAAATAAACTGCAAAAAGAGGACAAAATGGAAATATACAAAGAAATTAGCAGATAAGATTGGATACTCACAGAAAAGCAGATTTGAATGCAGATTTGCTCAATGGCTGTAATAAGAGGGGCAGCAGTGTCTGAGGCAGAAGTGAGAGGAATGGTAGCAGATATGACAGGAACAGATGCCCAAATAGCAATAGCAGTAATATCTCCTTCCAGTGTGCACCCAAACCACTCATTTAGGGGCAGTCAAATAGACTCTTACAGAGCAAACAGGCCATTATGGTCTATCGTACAAATATGTATTTGGGTAAATGTTGATGCTTGGAGGCACGGTGAGGCAGGAGTTGCTGCGTGCTCAGCAGCCCTGCGGCTGTGCTGTTGGTTAGCAGCAGCCCTTTCTGCGGGGCTGACATTTGTTCCCATTGATAAGAGGCAGTAATCAAACCACTCCAGAAGTTCCAAATGCTCTTTTAGTTTTGTAGCCAATAGTTTTCAGTTTAGTCAGTCTGTTTGGTTGGGTGTTTTTTGCTTTGGTTTTTTATAAGGGGAAATACTTAGAAGCCACCAAATCTATCTGTCTTAAAGAATGAATACATTCCATGTAATATACTTCCTAAACTCAAGGGTAGTTTTCGCAATGCCATTTTCCTTAAAATAAATTGAAAAAATGGCAGTTGTGTCTTAGGTGTAACAACTGTTAAATTCCTGACCCACTCCCATATTTTAGAATCTTAATTCATTGCTTTTATCGTTGGGGAGGAGGGTGGTAATCAAAACCCCGTCCTTTTCAGCATGAAAATCACAAGGTGCTCTTGGAATGGTCCGTGTGAAATAGGAGTTGCTTCAAAGAATATTTTGCAAGACCTTGATTCAGCAACTGCTGAAGCAGTGCTTGGCTCTGAAATTAGGAGTCGCCAGACTGCAACAGCAACGCTCTTGCTTCAGAGCTGTGCATGGCCAAGGCCTTCACATCTCACGTGTCCTGCTCAGCAGGCTCGTGCCCCTCTGCTGGGGGCATCTTCCCGCACATGCTTCCGTTGGCGAGCTCTGCCCTCTGAGACGTGCACGCACAGCTCCACTGACATTGCTGAATACGGCCACCAGTTTTTACCCACAGGTATAACCTAAAAATGTCTGATCACTTAATAGTAACAATGAAGAAATTTGCCCTTGTGCAAAGATGTCTGATGGCGACTTTAACCTTGAAGCTGTGTTTTACATCTAAATTCTAATTTCCAGAAAACGTGGGATTAAAATGGGGACGTTGACACAGCAGAAGCACTGCCACAAAGAGAGCAAGTCACACACTTCATTGTAAAAGCTTTTGATTGCCTGGCAAAGAGATGCGTAATAAATAAACATTATTTTAAAAGGTTTGATAGCACAATGAATTTTTCAGTGGGGGAAAAACAGGAGAGAAAGTATTTAAAAATACATGAGTTTCATGTTTGATTGTAAGTCAGGAATGAGCAGGAACAACCAAAAAACCGATATAATGGCAGCAGGCACCGGGCTTCCAGTCTCGAATTAATGAGGTTATTCATAATACGGAGGGAGTGACAGAGTGATTAGTTAATTACTGTGCAGAAACATACAATTAATGCACAACTGGAATTAGCGTACAGTGAATTAAACTGCTACATAATGCAAGCGACAAAAAAATGAGAAGGAAACCTTGATTGCTGATTGAAGTTGTTAGTGCAGCAAAAAGTCTTTTGAAGTCACAATAGTTTAGCTATCAGTGTGTTTAACTGGCACGATCTGATTCCAACCTGTTTGTAGGATTGTTGCAGCAGAGTGCTTTGTGCATTAATTGCATACTTACATGCGGGTACCTGTATGAGGACAAGCGTGCACGAGGAAACAAAGGGATGATGATGAGGAAGCTGTCATGCATTGTAACAGAAACGGTCTGTAAAGCTCAACTGAACTACTAGATGTTCAAACAGCCAAATGTAATCAGCTGTGCTGGACGGGATACGTGTCCTGTCATTGGCAGAGGGATGTTGCACCCCAGGCCTGGCAGGCAAGGACTGAGCAGGTGCTGGGGGTGGACTACCAGCCGTGGATAGCACGCTGACAACCCTATAGCCTCAGCTCTGCAGGGGCAGCACGGCTCATGTGCTTTTCCTTTTCAGAGAGTAGGGTGAGGACAAGCTTCCTCAAGCTGTACTAGAACATAACTCAGATCTGCCTTGAGTCTCAGTGTCAGTGAAAGGAGGGATTTTGATTTTCTCAAGCATGCTGTAGCTTGCTGCTCACCTGCGTGCTGCACAGAAGCTGCAGGTTTTGCACAGCAGCCCAACAGCTGAAACCTCGCTCTGCAGTGCTGCGTATGACTGCACTCACAGGCCGGTTCTGCAGTGGTTCAGATAGGAGTTTGCAGATGTATGTGTTTATAGCTTAAATTGCAGAAAATTGAGCTGATAGCATAATATTTCAGTTATGTCCTAAACGTTCCCATTTAGCTGGCAATATATATAAGGGCTATATTTTATATCTAAAGTAAGATTTTGTTTTTATCCAAAGGAAGTTAAAAATCTAAAGGAGGAAAGTAGCTTATAATAGCGTGCGTAAAGATAACCTCAAGGGAATTAGGCAAAAGAGGAAAAATGGGAGTGTTTTGCAGAGGTGCTTTGTGGATGGTCACTGATTGATGTTATACTCTGTTACGGTGCAGCATTTATTGCACTGCTTCTGCTTTAGTTCAGCTGTGTTTAAAAAATGAATGGTAATGGATTTTATTGGGTCATGGTGTTTTGCACTGATATTTCAGAAAACAGTTACAAAGGGTGGGTTGCAGAAAAAGAAAAGAAATGTAGATATTATTACATGTCTCTTCTGTCTTGGTTCTGAAGTACCAGCAGGTATATATTGCTGTGGGAATCTAGAAACTTCTCAGGGACAACAAGAAACCAAGTTGGGAATGGTTGAAACTGTAAGTCTGTGACTGCTGGAAGGTGATGTTTTAAGGTATGGGTGAGAGTTAACAGAGAAACTCAAAAATCCTAGCATTCTCCTATGGTGGGCCCCAGTTCAGCAAGGCAATCAAGCGCTGTTAATTTGGCTGCTCATAGTGACTCTGCGAGATGAGTGAAGTTCTTTGAAAGCCTTTCATTATGTCACCAGAAGCTGTAAGGAGGTCACTAATTTTTTCCAGGTCATTTCTGAAGGAGAACCTTCTAGATAATACTGTGAGAAAGTCTGCCTTTAGTAAGTGCTTAAGTCTGGCCCTATTAAGCTGAGGGCAAAAGTCCCATTAACTTTAATTGCCCGGAATGGAGCCACTGGGAGTTGGGGCAGCAGGGAGCCGGGGCTGTGTGCGGCTGCTGCAGTGCTGAGCCTGCTCTGCTCTTGGAACTGCGAGGAGTGGGAGATCTCCCCTAATCTCACCCAGAGATTGAGTGAAAGAAAACCCACGGAAATATCCCCTGGCACACAGCAGCAAATTGCCAGCTTTATTGCATGGAAATGAGTTTGGAAATAGACATCTTCTTTTCTTCATTGCTTGGAAAAATAATTTTCATTATCAGCTGTCTCTTCTTTACCAAGATGTGGTTAAAATTCATACCGGCTCAATCAGTCTGGGTTTACCAAATCAGAAGAAAATTGGGTTTTACTCGGTCTTATCTTGGATTTTCTTTTTCTTTCTCTCTCTTCTATCCCTGTCTTCTGCTGCTGTTCCACTGAGAAATTAACTCAGCCTTTCAGGCTGTGTGTGAACCAGGTTGGGAATAACGAGAAAGCCTCAGTTACTGGGGAAGGTATTAGCTTATAATAAGGTGCTGATCCTTGAAGTGCCGTGTTTGTGTTTAGAGATGGTAAAATAAGCAGCGACAGAAAATTAAGTATTCTGTTAATTTAAATGATTGGCTTGTTAATATATACAGCATTCTAAGCAAAAAAGACAGCTGCTTGCATGTAGAAGTTCAGTCAACAGTGTTTTTGGTGAAACGCTGTGGTTGTGTCATGTTATTAAACAGGTCTGAGGTTTGTGCTGTAGCCCCGGAGGTGGGGAACCCACCAGTGCTGTCCAGTCCCAGGCTCCGCTCCTCACCAGTGAAGCAAATAGCTTGCTATTAGTTATTCTCCAATTGCCTGTATTGACACGTGTGAAGCAGAACAGCCTCTGGTCTGCCCAGCAGCTCTCTGCATGGCCTTTTCCTTGAGCCCAGAGCCACCCTGGCCACCACAGCTCCGCATCACAGGTGTGGATCCTGCTCTGGTGGCTGCATGTGGGCCGTTGGCACTAGCATTTGGGTAGTGTTGGGGATCGCAATTATCTGTGGTGCAAAACACGTCCAGTGAAATGGGGAGTTGGTTCAGAATGTCTGGAAGATTCATGGGAGTGAATCTGCAGAGCCAAGGGTGCCATATGTGTGATGTGGCTGGCTGCTCTTACTTACATTAACTTCTGCAGTACCTCTCAGTGTGGAAGAGCTGCCTCTCTGGGATTGCTGGTGTTTCAGATAGAAGCAGATCTGATTCACCATTTGTGTTCAGAGAAATTTGGATGTCTAAAACATGCCTGTGTAGTAAGGCTGACTTCTGTAGAGTCAAAACATGTGGTTAAAGGTTTGTTCATTTTGAAGTGTGTTTCTCTTGACCATGGGCTCCCCAAGCACAGGTGCCATATTTAGGCCTTACCATTTTCCCTATTAAGTCGAGTGTTTAAAAAAACCTCAGAATTTCTCTTTTTATTGTCTGCTACTTCCATGACTCAGCTCCAGCTGAGATAAAAACCTCAAATAAAGATAATGGATAATTTCAGAGATCTCGAGTCCAGGATTCACCAACAACCTCACAAGAGGCAAGTGGTGTTTCAGGCTTTATGGAAATCTTTGTTTTTCAAAGCATGTGACAAAGCCTTTTTCTTCTGGTAAAATCACTGTATGTCACTTAAGGAAAAAAAAATTCCTTTGCTCCATTGTGAGAAAAAATATCCTATGACAACCTGCAAGAATTTGCTACATGCTGAATAGGGACAGGGAGTGAGAAGGGAAGGCTGCAGTCCAGTGAGAAAGAGATTGTTCTGCATCATTTCAGATGCTTCTTCTGTACAGCAAAGAGAACTTGCATCATGAAGCACAAAATGATCTGAAGGGTTTGCAACGTTGCTTCCCCCAGAATGCATTAAGTAGGTCTGTCAAACATGAGTGAGGCTTGTGTCTCTTTGCAGTAGAAGCTGGAATTTCTTGGTTGTCCATCTGCCAGAGTACAGCTGACACCTTCCCTCTGATGGGAACTTGACCTCCTTCTTCTGGATATGGCACGTTTGGGAAGATTCCATGTCCTAAATTTTCTTTATTCAACAGATGCTGACTGTGTGTCTGGGTGGGCACCAGAAGGTTAGCTGCTGAGGCCGTGGCTGTGCAGCTTAGCTTCAGGGCAGGAAGATGAACAGTCTTCTGACATAGCTTGCAGTCACTATCTTAGCCCTGTGCCAGCATTCACTCTTACAGGTGTTTTAATTGCAAGTATAAAATTATACTTGCAGGTTTTTCTTTATTATCAGTTCAGTCTGCTAGTTCCCACTTTGCTTCTGCATTTTCAAATAAAAAACAAACAGAACCCAACGGCTCCCTTATTCCTGGAATGGAAGACAAAGAACTGCCATCACCTTGTCCCAGCAATGCTTCTGAATAAGGGGTGGTGACAAAATGCTGCCAAAGCTCCATAAAATCTGCAAAACACTCGGTGTGCTCTTTCTTCTGTAGCGTGCCAGACTGAGCCTGAAAATACTGTGTGCAGTTCCCTGACTTCTGGAATGATAACAGCAAGCCATAACGAGGTGCCAGGCTCTGCTCAACTCCCCTGGCAGTGACAGCACCCTATGGCCGGGCTGTCCTGTGAGCACCCACCTGCACTGCCATGCCCAGGAGGAATTCCATTTAGGTACGGTGGGAGGAGAGGGTCTTTTGCCCAGGTAGGCACAGACCCTTCAGTGAGCCACCTGAAATTATCCCACAGTAAAACATTGCTGTGAATATGTAGTTTAGAAACTTTTAGTTATGGCAGCTGATTGTTCACATAGCACCTAGATCTGCAAAAAGCCTCAACAGAATATCCAAATAGTTGATATAGTATGAATGTCAGTGTAGGGTTCTGACAGGGATCCATAGGTGGTTTGCTGCTGTGTGTGTGCGACTTTGGCTGTCGCTTCTGGGTGCATCAGGAAGGCTGCAGCTGCCACCTCAGAGACCGCTGATGGGGTTTGGTGTGGTCAGCATGGTGGTGCCCTGTGGGAAATGCATTGGGAAAGTATAGGCTGCTTTATCATGGAGGAAAAGAAGTGAAGACGAGGCAGCAAAACGTTGACAAGAACTAAGGAACGTTTACATGGGAGGCCCATCCTGCAGGCTGCTGCACTGGTTTTGGAAATGCTTGTGAGTGTTGTTCTTTGGGTTTTTAATGCATTTTCTTCCATTTATAAATGCATCTATTGTATCTGTTGGCTTTAGAGCGCCTTAATGTTTGGGAACAAAGTCTGACAACCCGATATCACTCCTCGGCTGTTTGCCTTCCTATCTGTTGTGTTTTATTTTACAGTGCTGGAGGAATACAGAGCAGCTCTTTGTGAGCTTTAATTGTCTTCTCTCCTTTCTATGCTATGTGAGGGTAGCAAACCTCTCGGGGTGTTTTGAAATAACTTTGACATTTTCTCTGGATAATTCCATTTCTGAATGTGCCTGCTCACATTCTGCCCCCATGTTTCTGTTAATATCTGATATTTTTTCCAGGGTTGAAGACAACATTACACAGTAAAAACAGCTGACACTCTTGATTTGCCTGTCTCCAACCCTCAGCGGAGAAGGCAGTGTTTGTCATCCATGGGCAGAACAGCTGTTTACAAAGCTTTCTGGTGAATTGTCTGTGTTTACAGTACTGCAGAACAGCATTTTTGTGCATCTTTTCCCTAAATGGCTTATTGCAGAGTCCTATCTTAAACTCTGCCTCTACGCAGAACTGAATAGAGGACAGTCTTCAGCACTGTGTAAGTGGTGTTTGGTCAGACTGCTGCTGCTGGTTGTAAGGCTTTCTCCACTGGTTTCAATGGGCTGCTTATCAAATCTTTGTATACTTAGGGCTGGGATTTGCTTTGTCCCAGCAAGTAGCTTACTGTGTTTATATTATTTAGGAGTGTGACCTTTAACTTACATGATCTGTTCTGCTCAAAAAAAAAAAAAAAAAAAAAAAAAAAAGTTTTATATTTGGCTATTGTGAGAATATTTTTTTCTTATATCCCTCATTTTCTCAGTGATGCCCCATGTTCAGATGCATCTGTATCTGCTTCTGGCACAGCTACAGCTTCACCTCCCACAGACCCACTCAGAGTTGTTTTGTTTTGGGGATGGGTGACAGCCTAGGTATTTTACTCTTGAACCTTTCAGTGCTGGCCATCCATGCTCTGAGGCATGATTTAGTATGAAGACCTGTACTTCAGTTATGTGCTCATATTTCTGATATTTTTTCCTACGTTTTTCCTTCTTTGTTCCTGTCTGGATCTAATTCCCAGACTACTCAGCTGAGTCCCTGTTTCTTGCGCTGTGCCACTGTTTCTGTTTCTTTCTCTCATCAAATAGCACTTCACTTCACAAGCTTCTCTATGGATTTCAGTGAAATGAAGTTATAAAGTAGGTTACACTTTAACATGATGTGAGTGCTCCTGTCTGGTGGATGTTACTTAGCTCTGATCTTTAAAACGCAACAACATGCCCGGAGATGTCTTGGAATTGAATACTTCTCATGTAGCTAAGCCAGATCTAACACATGAGAAGCTCCAAAATTGCAGTGTCATTATTAGGGAAGTCCTAAGTTGAAGCCGCTCTCCTGCAGTGAGTGGTATCACAGGAGAGCTGATGCCTTAGATGAAGACTAAGAATTTTTTTTAAGATGAATCCTGTTTTTCTTTCTTTATTTTGTTGGGTTTTTTTTCCTAGCAAGAATTTTCAGTTACTGAGAGCAGAGGAATTGATCGGAATTAGAAGAAAGGTACACATGGCAAGTAATTTTGAAAGAAAACAACGATTTAAAAAAGGCACTTATTTGCTTCAGTTTATAAGTTTCCAAAAGTTTTGTTACTAAACTGTTCTGAATCATAGCTTGTAATAAACAGTGCAGCCTTTCACAGATGCAGTGAAGTTTTTCCACCCTCAACAGCACAATGCAGGTTTGGATCCCTCCAGGGAGGGCATTGAAATACCAGTGAGTGGTGAATAGCCCACTGTCATTTGAGCCTGATGTTGGGTTGTTAAGTAGCACGGGAGTGTAAAAATAGAAAAGGAAAGGAGAAAAAAAAGGATAATTTTGTGATTCAGATGAAAGCAAGAAATGAAATTCAAAAGAGGAATTGGCCTTCTCTGGAGCAGTCGTGTTATCTGTGTGTGCTGTGCAGCCCATTCACAGCGTGCCATCCAGGATCACACTGCAGTTCGTACACCTTATGAGAATCGGCTTGGTGTTGTTTGTGCTCGTCTCGCCTGACATTCCCTCTATTTTCTCCCATCTGTCTTTCTCAATGTCACACCATAGGAAGGTGAACAATGATTTCAGTTATTTGTTGGCGTGCATCACAACCAGCTATATCGTTAGATGCCCCTGTTTCTTGTTATAAAGTCATTTTTCTTGCTTTTTCTCTTGCCTTGTCTGTACTCCAGCTGCTGAGTTGCTGCCTTCTTGAATGTGGGTAGTGCAGGCGTGCTGATTTTTTTTTTTATTTTTTTTTTTAGCTCAGAGGATAGAAAGCTGAAGGAGTGATAGAGTTTCTGAGGACCTTTGATTTCACCATAGCCCTCAGAATGAGTCTGGGGTACTGTGGAGGGCAAAGAAGCTTTTGTCTGTCAGCTGACCATCTATGATAACTCCATGTAGACAAGGAATAATTGTTTTGGTAAAGAGCCACAAAGATGGCCACTGAAAGCAGTGCCAATAGATGTGTAGAAATGCCATCAGTTCAAGCCTTTGTTGTACGTACTGGAAGATCCAGCACGTAGAGGTTTCTGCTGTTTTGTGATGACTTGGTAAGATGGAGAGTTGTCAGATCCCCAGGATATGCTCTGGATCCCTCCTTTGCTCATCAAATGCTGTCAGCCCCTTGGCAGGGATAACCTAATGGCTTGGCTTGAAGGCCTCTCTCAGCACAAGTCCTTACAGGTAGGCTGTCCTCTTCTGTAAGGGTTGCCCCTGACTGCTTTTCGTTTGGCTTTGTAGTACATATTTCTTTCTTTATACCGTTAAGAAACTGAGTAAAAATGAGTGCAGGATGCAGCATGCGGTGCTTCTAGTATTAACCTGACACTTACCTACCTGAGAGTGTGTTCTCTCTCTGACTCTCCTAAAACTGATGGAGTGCTTTGGACTGAAAATGCAGTAAAGAAAATGTATGGTCAAGCAAAGCAAACACTGTTACCTGAAGTCTACGTAGTCCTTATCCAAAGCTGTCACTGTGCAGCCGTTAGCCTTAAATGACTGGTGACTGCTAAAACATCTCTAATCTTTGCAAACTGGAGACTCAGTGTGGTTTCCTGACTTCTCTGCATAATCCGGCATCTCTGCAGTACATAAAAAGCCTCTGTGAGCACTCACAAAGGGCCAGTGCCTCAGCTGAGGCCTATTGACATCGCTGGAGCCGTGCCAGCTTCTACCAGCCGAGAACCTTTTTTCTTGTGTTTTGTAAAGACACTATTGGGTAAACACTCCTGAAATCCTATGAACAAAGTTCAGTCGATAAACAGTGAGGGGAGGGATGGGGGGTAGAGGGGGAAGCATGTGTGGAAATGGAACAAATGAAATCAAGTCTGGAGACAACTGAGTGATGGTTTTTTTTCTGTCTGATAATACTGATTTGGGAAAAAGGGGAGCACTTCACAAAAGTGCATCAAGTTTTGTTAGGATGCTGTGAGAAACAGCTGGAACCTTTTGTGTCAAAACTAGAATGTAGCATTTTGTTTTTACCATTCTGTAATGAAGACTGAAAAATCTTTCTGGAAACAAAGCGGTTTGATCCTCCTGAAAGAGAATATTTCTGATATCTCATTTGGCTGTAAATGCTGACATTTCAACTTGTTAGTCAGGCTTGGAAAGAAAACAAATGCCAAAATTCTTGATGGAAAGATGATGAAGCACAACTTTAATAAACTATTTTAACAGGAAATGCTGCTTTGGAAAACTGTCAGTGAAATGGGCAACCTTATTTATAGCAGAGGTACGCATTATAAGTGAAATCCTTGCAGTCGCTCTGTAATATGTACTGGTATATCACTGAAGAGTAGTACAATGTTTAAGGATGGTTCTCCATTTTTCCACTGCCAATGTCTGATTACCGCAAGTTCCTGAAGCCCTCAAACGGCAGAATACGGGTATCAGCTGGGCTCAGGAACAGAGCGCTGTCATAAACATATCTGATGTTTCTCAGTGAGTTTCTAGATGGTATGCAAGGATACAGTGGGCAAGGCAGAATAAGAGAGAAGAGGATGTCTGGGTCAGCCAACCCTGCTAAGGGCTGGCATGAGGAATTGTTCCACTTAAGCACCCTCCACTGAGAAAACTGGGGGGGATGATTAGGCATGGCACTCAGCACTTGAGTTCCTGCTGTTTTCATGCCTTCTCCCAGCAGATTGTTTTCCTGTGGGTAAGAAGTGGTGGGAGGAGATAATTCATAACCCCTGCAAAATTATTGATGATAGAAATGCAATCCGTTCTCTGAGATGGGCTATACTGGCAAGGCAGGTATATTTAAAGGTTTTATATTGGACAGGATGGTATTTTTTTATATGAATAATGTAAACCATTTATCTTTTTTTTTTTTTTCTGCCTCTCTGGAGAGAACGTTTTCTGTAACTTAAGGCAATAAAAATACTTATCTGAAAAGCTCACTGCACCTTGAAGGTGTATGAAGTTCTCCCTGTACCAGAGCTCCTTTGGAGGGATTCTGCTGGGAGATTTCCATAAAAATTACAGAAAGGGCTCTCCGTTAAGAATAAAGATCAGTCCAAAGTGCATTTTCACTATGTTGTGTTTTGAGAGCCTCTATTCACCCAATGTGGGGATTTGTTCCCATCTCCTGGATTGATGAAACATCTCTTTTCTGTTTCAGATGACTTGTATTTGTATTCATGGTACAGTGTCAGAGTTCTCTACTTGTAGGGATATTTACATACTGAAGTGGAGTTGATTTATTCTAATTACACTCATTTCACATAGTTTTTAGTTGTAAAGAATAAAAGACTCCTTTAGATCAGAAGATCGTTACGAAGTGAAAGAAACTTAATATCCTCCTGTTCTGTACCTGCGCCATGAGGGAAGCTGGAAGCTGATGTTTAGCCTCTGCAACCAGGGGAGGATCACTGAAGCATCATTTGTGTTTGTGAGCCCCACCTGAAGAAGCAGGTGAAGCATTGCATTCATTCACTTACTGACATTTTCCTGATTACCTATAGTTTTGCACCTGTTTACTTGGTAAATGTGCCTAACTTGGCCTGGGAAGGGCATGGAATTAATACAGCAGCTAAATCAGCTGTGATGTGGCTGGTCTTGTATTCATGCCCCATTGCATATCATGGGCATTTGTGCCAGCATTTGAGAAGCTGCATCCTTCTCTGAACTGCAGCTGACCACAGAAGTCCTTCTAAGGCTTTCCTTGTGATAAGCTCTGGGTGAGCACCACTGTTCTGGAGATGGAGCTGAAGTGGGTCTGGAGCTCCCTGCGCACCATTTACCTTCAGGACTCACAGTTTCCTCTGTTCAGACAGGATTTGCCGAAAGCAATTCAGGCGGCTGCTATCTTTGTCCTCCTTGGTTTCAGGGTTTGGAGAAGCTGCTCATTTTGTTGTGCTTTCTGTATGTACTTATCGTAACTGCAAGAAACCCTGGGCCTCAGTGATTCCTTTTCTGAACCAAAACATTTGCCCTTGGCTGGGTTAAAAGGGCACGATTTCACAACACAGAAGGTCAGAGTATTCAAAAATTCTGTAGGAAATGAAGCTGAACCATATATATATATATTTTTCAAGCCTTTATTCAAACTTGGAGCCCTTTATAACTGAGGGAGACGAAGAGGACTATCTCTACATACATACATATTTTATTTATAGATTTTCATTAACTTATGAAGTTGTTGTTGAAGTTATTTCAAAGGATTGTGTCCTGGAGCAAGTAAGGGGTAGGACTTGGGCAATGAGCTGCTAAATGCAGGTTTCCATTCCACTTCAATCTGTAGGTCACTGTTTTGGTGAGGTTGTTTCTTGGGATTTTCTTATGGCTTTTAAAAATATATTTGGTATTTTTTTGAACTTGCATTTTATACTTTTCAGAAATGTCCTTGGTATCAAGACAGTTATCTCAGCCTGCTTTCTACTGGAAGTCAATTTTTCCTCATCCTGTACCTCATTTTTTCTCATCCTCTTTTCCCTTCCTTCAGCTCAGACACCATCTCTGGATTCTAGAGTAGAATGTGCATTTTGAATCCAGGAAGCCCCATCCGTGTTTGCTTTGCTGTGTACCAGCAAATGCCCAAATTCTGATTCCTTTTGTGACTGTGTAAAAATTAGCAGAGCAGCTGTGATAGGAGCAGGCTCCTATTAATCTTGCAGGAGATTGCAAGATAAACCTTGACTTGTGTGTGCTTCAGAAGCTGAGGTCTCTCTTTTGAGACTCAAGGTAAACTCTTCTTGATATTTGAACCTATCTTAAAGAAGTCCTCACTAAAGCTTTTTAGAAGTGCTTTTATGATCATCCAATGTCTGGGGAAAAGAAAGGATGTGTGGAAGCTGCTGTAAAATGATGCTTCCAGCATGCAGATACAGCCCCTGCCACTTTGCCAACTCCCAGTGCCCATCGGTGCTCTCTCCAAGGATATTAATTAGGGGTAGAGAAATTGGAGTTCCTAGGTTGTTTTTTTGGTGTTTTTTTTTTTTTTTTTTTTTTTTTTGCCTTTTGGCATGATAAATCTATCCCTATGGCTCTTGTCAGATGAAAACAGTTTTAAACGTGCAATTAGTTTTTGTTTAGCTTCCTGTTCTCTTGGCAGCGTCAGTCCTTGTGAAATTGCTTGGCTTAGGTGAGTCCAAGGGGTGTGCATATGCTCTGCAGCACTCTTCAGGAAGGAACCTGGTTTTAATTCCTTCTGAGGCTGCACGCTGGGTGCTAGAACCAAGTCTGGTGGTACAGAGCAGCATGGTATGAACTAGTTAATAAACAAGGGATTACCAGAAATTCCTTTGTTGATGAAAGTGCTTTTGGAGGGAATTTAGTGTAGGATTCCGACCACAAGAAACTTTGTGAGCAAGAAAATGAATTTAGGTAGTCCAATTGAATAATTGTCATGTTTGTTCTGTTAAAAGTGATAGGACTAGAGGGAATGGCTTCAGGCTGGGCCAGGGAAGATTCAGGCTGGACGTTAGGAAATGCTACTTCTCTGAAAGGGTTGTCAGGCACTGGAATGGGCTGCCTAGAGAGGTGGTGGAGTCACTGAGCCTGGTGGTGTTCAAAGAACCTTTGGATGTTGTGTTGAGGGACATGGTTTAGCGAGAACCATTGGTGAAGGGCGAATGGTTGGACTGGATGACCCTGTGG
>PPHD01001361.1:0-43978 GCA_002909625.1 Bambusicola thoracicus
TGAAATAAAGATCTTACCCATGTCCTGGGCTTGCTGAAAGGTTCCCAGAGGGAGGATCTCCAGATAGAGATTCTTCCTCCTGGGGAGTCAGCCCTTAAATGGGGTCTAGGAGAGGTGCAGCCAGGCTCCACCCCTTCCGGTCACTCAGGTGAGATTGCGTTCACCTGTGCCCCTGCAGCTGACTCAGCGCTCACCTCAGGTGGTCAATCAGAGGTTCAGGCCGTGATTCAACAGTTCCCATACAAGGGCCAACCTGCGTCTTCTGTTACAGCATTTATGTGACATAAACAATTTGCATGGCGTAGCTGATGTGCTCTGAAATTGGTTCCTGAGATTTGCAATCACTTAAACTTTAATGCCTGTATTTAAGTAAACACAAAGTTTTATTTATTAGCTTCATAGTGCAAATTTGGATCATCATTAAAACAAAAAACATTGAATAGTTGGAAGTCTTCTATACTGGACAGCTTTTGTTTCAAACTGTGTTGTAATTAATAAGATAGACGCACTGTGCCTGCAAAGACCAGGTAAGTATTGCTGACAGTGGCTAAGGCATCAAACCACTGCTGGTTTGGAGTTGCAGTACTGTGTGTGGTGTTCTGTTTTCTCAGCAGAAGATTGGAAGGAATGGGTGGCTCTGCAATCTGCAGTAGTTTTTTATGAGATGTACATTTGCCTTGCTTTCTGTGTAGTATCTGTTAAAAGTTTTGGTCTCTGTCTATACTGATAAAATCATTCAGAATTTACACTTGTTTACAAAACGTAAGTAACTATGCTATCCATAAGCAATACATTCCTTGCAACTATTGAGATTTATGTGAGAAAAGAAATGTTAAAGAAACCTACTCTGAGTGGAAGGAGGATGTGCTTTGTAAAACACTGTAATGCCTCTGAGTATGGAAATTCTGTAGAAGCTGATAATCATCCTGTTCCTTTTCTTCAGCAGTTCTTTATTTATCTCTTTGTTTTTTTTTTTTTTAACCCCAAAACACATACAGCTGTTACATTTACATGTACCTGTTCACCTTAATAATCAGTTCCTTTGCTGGCTTCTAGAGGCCACTTAGAAGATGTGTATGATATTTGTTGGACCTCAGATGGGAATTACATGGCATCCGCCTCCGTAGATAACACAGCTATAATGTGGGATGTCATTAAAGGTAAGAACTCTGTTTTATCCACTGTGACTCCAGCCCCGATGGAAGTATCCCCAGGTATTTACCAAGTAATTAAACACGTCTTTATTTAGTGAGAGAACAGTCAACTTAGTTGGTAGATTTCTGGAATTGTGAGGCATATACCCCGACATATATAGATACCTTCACGTCAACAAAGGTTACACACCAGTAATCACTTCAGTTTACTTGGAAAGTGTACATCACCCTTTCTTCCCACCCCCTTCGATCAAGCTCATACTCACCCCACGCTCCCCAATGAGCAAACAAAACTTGGCTGGTATCAACTAACTACCTCAGTTGAATACAGAAGAACGTAGAAGGTGGTTGTTTTGCAAGATGCGGCACTTCTTTACGCTCTGTTCAGCAAAACGCTTTTGTTGATGCTCATCCCACTGCTGTGGGATTGCTCATTTTCTCCAAGAAAAGCCCTGTGGAGGTTGGACCAGTCCAGAATATTTAGGACACCACAGTTCCCAGCTGTATATATAGCTGCCACTAAGCAGCTAGGTTAGGTTCCTGGACAGGAGTTTAATATTTTCTGATTAGCAGTGTGATCATTACTTTCACTTCTGATTTCATGTGGAAATAGTTGGCTTTTCCTAAGCATAACTTACCTGGATGTTCAATTAAGTGTGTGTTTGCTCAGAGCATAAGTTTGTGCATGGGTGTTGCTACCAAATGCCACCTTAAATGGATATATCTATTCAAATATTTGATAAAAATGCTGAACGTCCTCTTATGTTACTTATGCATAATGTCTTCCATTCTTGCTGCTTTCTTTTAGCATGAAATTACTGCTGTGGAGGAAATTTGTGTCTTCTAGGCAGTGTCAGAACTAGTAAGTCAGAAGTAAGAAGGGCAGTACTGGAAGATGTAGGACTCGTGGTTGAAGGTGTAGGTACATGAAAGTAAAGAGTTTCAAGGAGAGCTCGACCCCGGCTAAAAGATTGCGTAGTTTAGGAAACAACAACAACCAAAAAACCCAACTGAAAGGAAATTAATAAAAAAATTCATGGGGCTGTTTAGTACAGAGTCAGCATCACTGGCTTAAGAAATTGTATAAGAACAGACTGTTGGAAACTCACAGAACATCCTGGAGAAGTACCGTTATGTGCTCGCTTCCTTCTTATGCTCTTAGGCATCTGTTGCTGGGCACTGTCTGAGAACAGGGACTTTGGGACCAGAAGGAATTTGCAGCGTGGCCTCCACTCAGTGGTATCTTTTCAAAGAGCTGTGTCTTTGAAACAGAACAACACCGTGCTATTAGAAGTCCGTAATGGGCAGTTAAAATGAAGTATTTTATGAGAATTACATGTAACTTTACCTCATCCTAGCACTTTGGATTTGTGCCATTCCACTGTACAACATTAGAGGGGTTGGAGAGTTCAGGCCTTCATGATAGATTGAGTTGTGAAAGAATGAGTTAGCACCGCTGTAGAAGCATTACTGAAAGCTGTGTGAGTAAATGATCAGTCAGTGAAGCATGCAGTGTATTTTTTCAGTGCCTGCTCGGTGGAGGTAGTGAGTTTCTACAGGCCTGGATAGCAGAACTTAGCTATCGAGCCCCACCTGAATGTTATGTTTTAATGCTGGAATTTCTGACTTGGCATACACCCAAAATCAGTTAAATATCGAAAAGTATTTTAGAGTTCCACGAGAAGGTTTTTTTCTACATCAGAAAAAATTTTGATGTGCTTTTAGTTTTGAAATGTGCACGTTTGATGCCTGAAGCGAGACTGCCTATCTGAGTTAGTTCACAGGGAACAGCCCTTCAATTGGCGTTGCTGATCGGCTGCATCTAGCTGCTTTATTTCTATAACCTAGCTGCTTCCAGCATTCTTAGCACATACCACCAGGATAGGTTTGCATGTTCAAGAGATTATTTGTTGACATTTTAAAACATTCTACTTTGTTTTATTTCTGAAATGAAGAAATGTTTTTTTTTTTTTTTAAGCACTTTTGAATTCAGAATTTGGGAACTGTTTGTAATTTCAGGACAGAAGGTTTCAATATTAAATGAACACAAGAGTTATGTCCAAGGAATAACCTGGGATCCTCTAGGCCAGTACATTGCAACTCTGAGTTGTGATAGGTGAGCTGTTGCTCTAAATGTTTTGCCTTGATGTTCTTTCTTAAACATACTTTTAACTCATGCTCAGGTATGTTATAAATGTGACTTCTGTGTGGGTTCATATGGTTCTTTAAGAAGGTTAAGGTGAAAGCAACATGATAATTTAGTTAGTTTTATGACTGTGGTAAATGATTCCGGAGGTATGAGTGCCTTTTCTAAATGGCAAGTAAGCTTATGTAACCTTTCAGAGAGAATTGTCTTTAGGCAGTAAGTTTCCATGCCATCAGTCATTAGAGATACTCGATGCACCTTAAAGATTGCTGTATTCTTTGGTTGTCAGTGAGCTGCTAAGTCCATCCTTATCAATACATTGTACAGAAAGGTATGAACAGGTTAAGTGATCAGTTAAAATGTTTTTTCCACTGATACCTTTCTTTTGCCCTCTTGCTCCCTCCCATCCCCAGCAGTTCTGTAAGTGATGTCATTGGGAAAGCAAATGCACACTTCGTAAAAGTTGTGCCTTGTCAGAGCTTTGCAGTTCAGCTTAAACTGTTGAGGGCATGTGTGCTGCTCTGAAGGGATTGCAGCTGGCTATTAAATGCGTGTCATCTGGCACCCGTTGCAAAGAAAATTGCTGTAATAGTGCAGAGGTAGTTTTGATTTAAGATTTGCAATAGGCTCTGAGAAATGATGAGTTAATGACTACTGGTTCATTATGAGCCTCTGTCTTCCAATAATCACTTGTGTGAAATTGGTTTGCTTTTATTAAAACGAACAGCAGCGAAACATGAGTAATAGTACGATGCACAAGTTTTTCTTGGAGTCAAGTCACAAGCTAGGGCATGACCTAATCTGAATAGAGGAAGTCTCCTGCCTCCTCAGGTTTCAGACACTTCTGCAAGGTTGGCGAATATTATCTAGCTCAGCAAGAGACCGACAGGAGCCAGAGCTGGTGCTTGGACTGATGTTCAGCAGCCTGGTGTGGGGAGATTTCCTCCTCTTTTGCCAGGCCAGCTTAGCTGTGTGGCACCCAGAGCCTGTACTTCCACAGCTGCCTCTAACCGGCTGCTGAATGCCACAGCATCACCTTCTATTTTCTCCTGCTTGCTCTGTCAGGACTCTATGGAGCTGTTTCAGCAAATCAAATCTATCTTTTGTTAGGATCGTTTTCTAGCAGCCTAACAAACCAATGTAACCCAGCAAAGGCTTCAGTGGGTGTCAGAGCTGGCAGAAAGGACAGGATTTTTAGACCAGCCCTTAGATTTGCTTTGGCTACCTGCTGTTTTAAGGAGATGAAATCAGCAGAGCTCAAGCATTCTCTGTGGTGTTACACTCCAGTTTTCATTTATTCCTAAGAAAACTGAATGAAAGCCCCGAAATGTAACTAATGGTGGGATGAGTTCCCACATCACAGGTGCATAGTGGCTACTGCAGCACAGGTAGGAATGGCATGGCTGTTTGCTATCCATTAAATTCCTTTATTCTTCCATGAATACGTATGCTGGTACTTTAGAAACCTGATTGAGTCAAATAGTTGTCAGCAACTAATTGGTTGCGTAGCTATAAGAAACATATCTTTGCTAGTGGTCTCTCATGAATGGGGTTAAAATTTTTGTGTGTTTGTCATTTAGATTTCTTATATTTGGCAGTCCTTACTGAAAGGTGAAGCGTTGTAACACTGTGTGAAACCTGGGGTGAAAGGACACTGTGAAAGCTAACTGTGCCCTCTACTGTGTAGGGTTCTGCGGGTATACAACACGCAAACCAAGCGTGTAGCATTCAACGTTACCAAGATGCCATCTGAGTCAGGAGCTGAAGGAGAGGTATGTTGTTCTGCTACTAGTGGTACCGGAGAACATGCTGCGTGCTATGCTAAATGAGTTAATCTGTTCCCTGTAAGCAGAGGAGCAAGTATTTTCCATTCAAATAATCCACACATCGTATATTTCTGTCTCACCTTTATGCTTTACATGTGTTTTCCTGCGCCATTTTAGAAGCAATTAACGGAGAACATTGCCTGCTGCTGCTGATCTCTCAGCAAGTACAGCTGAGTAAAGTAGTAACACTCTGCGTTTTGCTAAATGTTAGAAGTGGTGTGGAATAGTAGCTGTACACTTATTAACAGATACAACATAGCATTAATACTTTCAGCAGTGCAGCAGTCTGAAATTTTCAAAAGGCATTCTAATTTTTAGGAAAAACGGGATTAGAATTTCCTACATTTGTATTGATTTGTTGAAGAGAAACCAAAGAGCTTTTTTTTTTCCCAAGTTAATTCAAAGTGATACTAAAATAACAATTCCAAGCTCCCTTTTCAATTTCTTTTATTCTTTTTTTTTCTTTTTTTTTTTAAACATTTATAACACCTGTTACAGTGACAAAAGGGGAGGTTTGAGAGAGGGATCTTTGCCATTATAAAAGTTCTGTTTAAACCTCTGCTTGAAGAGTTAAAATTAAATGCCTGTGGAACAAGCTTTTACACTGACTGCTGCATAATGTTGTTCTCCAGGTTATTACTCCTTGATTACTGGTCTAATGTGACTACTCTTAGAGTGTTTTGATTTGTTAAAGAGGCATTAGGGCCTATTTTTCTTAGCTGTGAAGACGTAATAGCAAAGAGAGAAAATGAGTTTGAAGGAGCTGTGGTTTTTAGAATATTTGTCTTTTAAAACAAAAGTTTCATGAGGGTGGGTTGTACAACCAGATGATTTCTCTCACTGGAATTCCAGGTGACATATTCATGGCACTTCTAACAGTCAGGTTTTCAATGTTACAGGCTAGGAGCTATCGGATGTTTCATGATGACAGCATGAAGTCATTTTTCCGTAGGCTCAGTTTTACTCCTGATGGCTCCTTACTACTCACTCCAGGTATGCGAGAAGAACATAAAGTATAAACAATGCACTTTATAGTGTAAGTTTGCATAAAGATTGCTTTCAGACTAGTAGGGGGTGTTTGTTTATCTGAAGGATGCCATTCCTCATTTATCATCTCCCATTGAAAGAAATAGAGACTCTACAATACGTTTTCATCAGTGGCTCAGAACTTCAAATTTCTCTGTGATAAAAATGATATTTATGGCATTTTTCTTAACTGACGCGTGTAAATTGCAACGTTTTCCGTTAAAATAGAAATGAAGAGTTTGTATTTTCTTTTGACTGTCAGGTTTCGCTTCGTTCGTATTCTTTCTTAAAAACATTATGCAGTTATAGTAAAAATAACATTGCAAGGAGGGGCTCAGTTTGCCCACTTAAGCACAGCATTTATGGATGTCTGGCAACATAAAAAAAAAAGAAGCTTTGAGGGGGAAGCATATAAGGGAAACACACACAGCGTTACATAAATATTGGGATGCCTTTTTAAGTTGTATTCAAGTTGCACAGCTTTTGCCCAACTAAATGACAGGTCTAATTCTAGAGGAGTAAAATGTTTATAGACATAAAGTGTATAGTCAGTACCTTTTGACTTGATGAGTAATGCTTTTGCCTTTATTTTTGCAGCTGGCTGTGTTGAATCAGGAGAAAATGTGACAAACACAACATATGTTTTCTCCAGAAATAATCTTAAAAGGTAGAGTTTAATAAGATGTAAATATCATTTTATTTTAAAAAATAATAATAATCAAATGATTTTCTTCTGAAATACTTATTCTTAAAGGCCCATGGGTCATCTGCCCTGTCCAGGAAAGGCAACTCTTGCTGTTCGCTGCTGCCCAGTCTACTTTGAGTTGAGACAAGCACTTAATAAAGGTACTGCAAATCCTTCAGGGAGTATGATTTTTACAGCAAATATGTGAAAAGGCCAATGTGACTGTTTATCTTCAGGCCGTACAATTTTATGCCCTAGCCTTTTAACATTCCATTAAGATAGTGTTGTACCACATCTTAGGACCTGTTTCCTGATTCTAAGACCCTGAATTTACCTCAAGTACCTTGTGAGTAGCTTTTGAAATAGTAGATGAATGCCTTACTTGGCACTGTAGGCTACGAAAATAATTCTTAGTATTTTCCTTTAACTTTTAACCATTTTGTGTGTGGGGGAAAAGAAATGCAAATAACTTGGCTTAGTACTAAAGGAGCAGTGCAGTGAATTATTTTCTTTTAGTCTCAACTACCCACATCACAGAAGCACCACTGAGTTAGTGTAGTTTGCAACAACCTTTGATGTTTATTTAAGAAAGCCAAACTAGAAGGAATGCTGATTTTTTTGATCAGAATGGGAGTTCTGAGGAGGGGAAGAGTGGTATGAAGTTGCATGAGAACTTACCTGGAGATTGAAATTTAGCCTTCTTATGAGCCCTGTGGGGCAGAAGTGTTTATATTTTAACAAGACTTGTTGTGTTCTGGTGAAAAGGCAGAGTTTTGCTCATTTCGAGCAGGAGTGAAATAAAACCTCTTTCTTTAGAGGGTCAATTTCCAGTACTCCTTAGAGGATTTAGAGATTATCCATTGCGTTCTGTATTTCCATCATAATATTTAGATCCAGTGTGATTCTGTGGTAAGGAGATGAGTGTCAGCTGTCAGTCTCTGTAGCTCCTCTAAATGCAGTGGTTAGTTTCTGCAGCACGCTCCCAGAGAAGTGAAAGTGCAAAAGCCCAGAAGTCTGCAAGTGCACGTACATGTTAATGGCCTGCCTTTTACAGTGCATTGCTTCTGTAACCACAGAAGTGAACAGGAGACCCATATTCTAGGAATTTTGGAAAGTAGCTAGCTAGTGGTCCAGTGGAAGGCAGAGTCATCTGTCCTTACAATGAAACAATGCTGGAAGCATAGAGCTAGCTAGAAGCCTAAATCAAGATATATTTTGTACAAGGCATACGGAATATAATGTGCTGGCATAAATTTATGGTGACTTTAGTTTAATGGATATCCTAGGAGTCGTTTGTTTAAATTTGGTATAAAGTGTGTAATTATGTTGAAAAACATAAACTGGGAAATAACCGACTTTACAAAAGAAAATATGAGCAACCTGAATGAACTAAACTTCTGCTGTCTTCTCTCTAAGACAGTAGAACCTATAGACAACGGAAATGTTAGTGCTTGCCATTAAACTTTATAGCCTTGCTTTCTTCTCAGTCATTATGTGATGAACAATTAAATCTTTATTTGTTTCATGACTAACCAGTGCAGTTACTACCCTGCACTGAATACAAGAGAGAATTCTCAGTGTTTTCATTTGTTTGCATTATAGGTGAAGTCAGTCAGAAATCATCTCCTGCCCTATTGAATCTACCCTACCGATTGGTGTTTGCTGTTGCTTCAGAAGACTCTGTGCTTTTTTATGATACTGAGCAGTCTTTCCCTTTTGGTTATGTTTCTAACATACATTATCACACCCTCAGTGACATTTCATGGTAGGTCATTATTAGATTCTTCACATTTGTCGTGTGGGGGAAAAATGCCCTGTTTTTGTGTTGAAGCTTTGCACTGCATCTTGTGTCCTGCTTTATTTTTGAGTTTCATTCATGACACATCTTTGGTCACAGTCATTGCGATATCTGAACAGCAAGTCATCTTGTTTGCTCTCTAAACTGGAGAATTACAGTTCTGTCTATATAGTTCTTCATGATGGTTCTTTATACATAGTAGCTGATCTGGCTTGATGTGGGAAGTCAGAACTGGAGCTGAAAACTGAAGTCAAGTCTTTGCAGTCAGAATAATCCCTCTGCTGGACTGGGCGTGTTAGGCTTTTCTAGCCTGTATTCCTAAACTGAGGACCACGTGGACACCTCTTTTTTTAGATGTTATAATTGATGCTCAGAAACTGAAAATCATTGCATAACACTAGAAGGGGAATAGAAGAGAGTAGAATCATGACATCACTGACTAAAATGGGCACCAAGCACCTGTCCCTGTGAGCGCCACAGTGATTCTGAGCATTGCTTCTATTTAGCCTGAGGATCATAACTAGAGAGCTTAACTTGCTCTTCTGGTCTGGATGTGCAGAATTCAGCAATATTTCTGAAACTGGCTGAAGATTTGCTTACCTGCATATGGACCATATTGTGTCTCAGCTCAGATGGAAGTAGTTTCTGGTAGCAGCACACTGCCACTAATCACTGGCAAGGCCAGAGAGTTTAAATCAGATGTGAAGGCAAGATGTGAAGATCTTTTGTTCTTTTGAATTGGGTGTCATTCCTTGACTGCAGTTTTACTTAGCTGTATGTATGTACTGGGGCAAGGAAGAAGTATTGATGCGTGTGTGTTATATATGGAGGGGAGTTGGGGTTGAAGAAGGAAGTTTTCACCTTTCCCGTTAATGGAGAAAAAATCCCAAATAGGTCCAGCGATGGAGCCTTTCTTGCTATTTCTTCTACGGATGGATACTGCTCGTTTGTTACCTTTGAGAAGGATGAACTGGGAATACCACTGAAGGAAAAGCCTCAAATACATGTCAGGACTTCTGTTGTAACAGAGAAGAAAGTGAAGAAGAGTCAGCCAAACAAAGTCATTTCCCCAGGCTCAAGGCTGACAGAGGGGACTCCTCTGAGTACTCCCGCTCTCCAACCTAAAATGCCTGTAGCTGCTGCTAAGGACTTGCCTTCCACACCTGTTGGCATAAAAAATGTTCCAGTCTCATCTTCAGAGGAGAGGAAAATCAGCCAGCCAGCCAGCCAGAGTACTAAAGTAAACCAGCCCAGGAGGATTACTCTCAACACTTTACAAGCATGGAGCAAGACGCCAAGGTGAGATTTATATTGCCATTTGCAGTCATAAATATGAAGGCCAAGACAAGCTGTGCTTGTGCTACATTTAAAGGTTTGAGGTTTAGATATAAATTCCCAGTCTTGACGTGGAACTTTTTGTTCTAGTTGTACTGCAAGTAAAAGGTCAGAATGTCTTTAAAATCCTAAATGTAACTCTCATATTTCTATCTCAAATGTGAGGCAGTAGCAAAGTTAACCTGGCTGTTAAGCCTTGTTGAGATGGCAGACACAGTTGTCTGTTTTTATGTCCCACTTTCTAGAAAGATGGTGCCTTCAGCTGACAGGGAATATTTTAAAACCCTTCTGACAAGAAGTATTTTGAGAAGTAAAAGAAGCAGATGAGTGGCTCTTCAGGCACTTAATAGTTCAGGCACTGCCTGAAGTTATTCTCTGGGGCGAAGATGCAGATGTTTTCAGAAATTGCCCGTGATCCAAGTATTGATTGTCATACGGCCTGCGATATTGCCACAGAGCCTGCAGTATAAGGTCCTGAGCTCATAGACACAGAATTAGAAGTCTAGACATTGTCAGCCAAAAAAAGACTATATAATTTAGGAGCCTATTGGTATTTCCCATAGGAATGCATCAATTACTAGGTAGCTATGGAAAAGGTGATCATTGAGAAAGCAGGTTCTGGGTTTTGTCGTCAGCTGCAAAGAAAAGTCTTAAAGGAGGTGATTGCGGGATGATGGCTTTCTGAACATCGGTGATCATCTGTACAAGAACTAACTAATGAAGGGGTTTTTAGAGAGTTGAAAGTAACTGTTGTCTGGAGGGCAGGGTGACTGATGGTGCTAGTTAATCTTGAGAAATAAGCTATATTTTATCATATCGGCTAATTGCACCATGAGCATCTTGTAGTAGCGTGCATGGTGCTGCATGTAAGATTTGTTTTTTAATAGATCAGTCAATCCTCTGCCACTCCTCTTATTTTTAAGTGTCATCCAGAAGCCGTGATGTAAAGAAAGATTTTATTTTGTTGTTGTTTTGGCTTGGTTTGTTTATTTTTAAAAGCACACTTCAGTGGTCAAAAGAATTCTTTAGAGTTTTATCAGTCAGAAGTGTTAATGCGGATGGGGCTAACGGAGGAATAGTAAGCTGTTGCAGTGGAACTGGAAGTATTAGCAGGCATCAAGAAACAGGTTAAAATCTTTGCCTTTTCAGCCAGTCTTTGCTTTAAAATATTTGACCAAAATAATGTACTCTGTAGGATTATTTCAAATATAACAAATGAAAAAGTATTTTCTAGTGAAAAAGATTAATAAACAGATGAGTAGTTGAATTCAAAGAACTTCTGAAAATGTCCTACTTGGCATATCACAAGAAGATAAAATGCTTAGCAGTATATTTCTGAACAAGATCTAAATTTAAATTACTGTATGTGAAATAAATCTTCAAATAAAGTACTTGAACTGTTTCTTCCCTTTCAAAGGAGAGTAAACTTGATACCAGTGAAGCCAGATACACCAGCCTCAGTATATGCAGATACAGTTCCTGTACCTCCTTCCTCAGAACAGGAACATGGTAAGTTTTTGTGGCTCTTAATACCCAGCAACATTTTTTGCCAATCATTTTTTCCATTATAGACTTCTGTTATAAGCCATAAAGATCTCAAATCAAGCACAGATGTAAAAGTAGTTGCAGGCTGTAAAGCTTCTTCATTATGTAGGTGTGTTTGAAAGGTGCTGTTGACAATATGAAGTGTGTTGTTCTCACTGGAGTTGTCTCAGCTGCTCATGTGACAGTATGTTACTGCAGTTCAATAATAATGGTACCATTAACTGACGTTTGAAACACTGCAGAGTAAACTTATTTGGACTAATGTTTTGCAGCTACGCAGGTAGGTTTTAAAGATACTTGGAGCTTGTTTCAGGTGCTGGACCCTCAAACCAGTTTCTTGAGTGTTTTAATTGTTCACGAATCCAGTAAACCAGTTTACTTCCTTAATCTGACTTTGCATGCCGTAAGTGACTTTCATATTTGCCTGTTTCAGAGAGGCCATTACCATCCGATGACAGTCTTCAAAATCCCCCAGCATCTAAACGTCCTAGAACTGAGGAAATGCCTCTTTCTGTGTCTGCTGAAGATCAGAGCGGCTGCAAACCAAACAAATAACAACTAGTTTCTTAGCAGACTCTTTAATCTGAACACAGTGCAGCCATACTTGAGAGCTCATTTCTTTCTGCAAATGATAAATCCTCAATTCCTGATTGAAGTATGGTATGCGTATTTGACATAGTGCTGTGAGTAAGCTGGCAGTAGTAGGCAGTTTTTAGGAAGGTACCTTTACAGAAGAGAAAGTAATTCTGAAGCGTTTTCAAAGTGTAGTTTTATTTCTGGAAGACAGTGTTTGTCGATGCCACGGTTCAAGGAAATCGTGCAAATCTGGCTATCAAAAAGCCATACACTAGCCTAAGTTTTTCCATCAAAATTCCCTCAGTTGATGTTTATAATGTATCGTGTCCTCCAGCAACCTGACTGGCAAGTAAGTAGAATTTCTAAGGAGTTGAGTTCATTCTGATCTGACCTTGCATAAGAAAAAGGGAAGAAACAAAAAACCTGATGCTGTTTCACTCAGACAGCTTGGCTTATACATTGTAGCAATGTGCTAAATCATCAGTGCTCTTCAGTACCTGTGGAATGGAAGCAAACCTTCCTATGCTCTGAATGCGGCAGCATGCAGTATGACTGACACTGAAACAGAAATCAGAAGCTAAAACTGCAAAAAAATGAGAAAGCAGAAGGAAGACATTTTCTGAAGATCTGTTAGAAGCATTAAACAGTGGAAGAAAGTTATTTGCTGAACAAACAAGTTTCTATATTTACAAAAATGCAGACATGAGATTTTCTTGAGGCACCAAGATTTGAATTTATACATTAAAAGAACACAAAAAGCTTTCCCCTCTTCTTTTTTCTAAGTCAAATTCCTTTGGACAATAAAATAAAACATGAATCCAATGTATATTACACTTTTTAAAAGCTGATTTGTTTATTATTTCCTGTAATTAGACTATGGCCTACGATTGGAAATAACACCAAACACTTTGAAAGCCACTACACTGAATTTTATCTGATGTGTGAAGACTCCAGAAGTAGAATGCTCAGCCACAGCATTCCGAGCTTATCCATTTCATTGCTTTTGTTTAATATCAGATATTTATTTTTGAGAAGTTAATACTTAAAATGTAAATAGTTAACGATACCATGTAGACAAAAATTTCTCTTGTGATTTAGCCCGCACTTTTCTATTGTGAAGTTCTGAAATGCATGGGAGGGGAAAGCTAGAATTCGTATTAAACCTCTTTGATTTCCCCGTATTTGATTGTTTTTAAGGTGTCTAATTAGTGTTTATTTTCTTTCAGTTTCTAAGCAAGTGTACAAATACATCAGACAGTGCAGAAATAGAAATGTTTCGGAAGTGTTTCATAAAAATTCCACAAAGAAGAAATGCTTACAGCTATCTATCCCCCAAAAAGTGTCAGGCAAATGGAATATGTTAACTACAATCAAACTTCAACAGAAATTAGTAAGCAAAGTGTTTGAGGGAACTAACTGTATTTTTCTTTAAACCACTGAGATGAGGGTAGAACTTTACCAGACCCAGCCAAACCTGGGATTTCTTAGAGACAGGAGTGAAAAGACTATTACCAAGTAAAGCTACATCTAAAACAGGTTTTGTTTTTTTTTTTTCCCTGAAATTTATAGAAATAAAATTTGTAGAGGTCTGAATTGGTAGCTAAAAAGCAGATATTTGTAGCTAACACAGCAGTGCATTTGTGATGGTTGTTTTTTTGTTTTTGTTTTTTTGTATATTGATTGCACTGCGAAGGGTCCTTTGAGTTCAAACTTACATTTCTGAATGCTGACTGCAAAGCTGTCCTGTTTGTTGGTTTGCTTTTTCTTGTTTTGTTTCTTCACAAAATGCATTTTGTCATAAGGTCATAAGCTGTTATAAGCTTCTTTCTGTTGGAAGCTGTAAGATTGAATATGTTATTTTAGTGGTAATGACATAACTGGCCTTTGTGGTCTTTGAATGTAATTAATTACCAAGGTATTAGTCTTCGTTTCATGCCACAGGCATTCTGGTAACATCTACATTTGCTTATATAGTTGCTAGCCTATTTTCTCACTGCCTTGCAATGTAATTGGATCGGTAGATTTATTGACGCTTTCACTGCTTCCATTTGGAGATTATTTCCACATCATTATCTCTGTCTTAATGCTCTGTCGGGCATTTTTTCTTCCTAATAAGGACTTCTTTCATTAGTTTTAGTTTTTCTTCCGCTACTATAATTTCGTACTTCTCTTTTCTATTCATTCTCTGTTAGTTGTGTTCTACTTTGTTGTTGAGAGGCAGCAAATCAGTTTTAAACTTGGGAACTGCAGAGCTCTTCACTGGGTGTCCAAAACCTGCACCCAGTCAAAAATATTTTGTAGCTGTGTATGTCAGTATCCTCCCAGCAAATCCCCCGAAAGACAAAATAAACAGGATTTTGATACCAATTTGTATTCTCTGAGGTGAAAGTAGCACAGTCTTCTGTACCTGTTGGACCACAACGCACATGGATTACTGAGACTTGTCTCTGGAGACAATAGTGGTAAGGCTGGAGGAGGCTCTGAGCAACCTGGTGGAGCTGTAGGTGTCTGCTGTTCATTGCAGGAGAACTGGACCAGATAGCCTTGAAAGGTCTCTTCCAACTCAGAATGGTGTCGCTGCTGTGCCTGCTTCATGACTGTCCCCATTTCTTGATGCTGATTCATCTGCCTTTTTACCATAAGCCTCAGTTTCTGCTTCAGCTGCCTGCCACAAGGAAGGAAATCCTCATGTTATTTTTTTACTTTTGCTTGGAAAATTGTCATCATCCATCACGAGTGCAAATTTTATTTACCTGTTTCTCTATGGACTCCTAGGAAAAAATTGCGCCTCTTTTCTCAGAAGTCCAGGCTCCCCAGCATGTGGGCCAGTGGCAGGAGCACCGACTTCTGCCAGCTATCGTGGACTTTTCCATAGCAAATATCTACCTCACAGGGAGATACGCGTTCTGTTCATGTTGTGACTTCAGGCTCACCTTGAGACCGTAGGAAATCTTACCAAAAACTTTGAACTATTTCTTTAATGAAAGGACGTGACACCCAGGTTTATATCAGACTGATTGCTTACCGAGGACACCAGAGATTCTGCTGATAAAAAGCACCTTCAAACTTTGGAATCACCTCAGATGTTCTTCAAGCAAAATCACTGTAGGTGCAGTCGTGAACCATATAGTTCTGTTGTTGCCTCTCCTGCTTTTCTTGCTCTAAAGGCTGACATCTCTCAGGCACTGGTCTTCTAGTGAGTCACACAAGGCTTTTGGACTCTGGATAGCTCAGTCATTTGTAATGCCTTGCAGTCCTTTCAGCTTGTGCTTCTTGGGGGTTCCCTCTGTAGGAGTTTACTAGGACTGTTAGCATGCACATTTCAGTAAAATCATTAACTCCCTCCCACTATGGAGGAATTGCCCACTTGCCGTTGGGGCTTAAACTATCCCACGCATTTTGAGTATGAAGAAGGCTATAGTAAGAGCTGTCAAACTGCGTTGGGACCTGATGTCCCATGAAACGGTTGTCTTCCTCCAGAGGCTATAAAGGGAGGTTGTGTACTTTGACAGAGTTCAGAGTATGTCCTGAAACTTCCAAGATGAATCCACCTCCAGTGCAAAAACTCTGCTCAGTTGAGTGTTTCTGGTTTTGTTTTCTGATGAAATAGAATCTTCCTTCGGATACCACTCAAGCAACCACCTGGAGATTTCTTAAACATTGTGTTACAGCAAAGGCATCAGAACTTGCCATTCTCTGTAGAAGTAGTTCCACAGGTGCTTTCCATATGAAGGATTCAGAGTTTCTCTCTCCAAGTAAATGTAATCACGTACATTTTTCAGTGTGTTTGACAGCGTGGAGGCCACAGCTGGACTGCTGCATCCAGTTCTGGCCTCTCCAGTACAAGAGAAATATGGAGCTCTTAGAGGAACTCTTGTGAAAACCACTAAGATTATGAAGGGATGTGGAGAATCTCTCTGAAGAAAAGTTGAGAGAGCTAGAACTGTTCAACTTACAGAAGAGAGGGGTTGTGGGGGATCTCGTCAGTGCCTATCAGTACCTGAAGGGAGGTTGTTAAGAAGGCGGAGCCAGGCTCTTCAGGGGTGCCACAAGAGAATAAGAGACAATGGGCACAAACTGGAACATGGTTTTCCTTTTTCAGTTGGTTTTCTTAACATGAACTTTACTTACCTGATCTTTTAAGAGATCATCTTTACGTCCCAATTCTGCATATTATTTTATTTTAAACGTGTCTGCGTATCTGTAATCATTTACCAATGTCAGAAGAAAAAGTTCTTCGTTATTTTGATCTACTTTGATCTATGTGCCCTTTTTTCTTTTGTTGATGAATAATTGTTTAGTTGTATGAAGTTCAGCCCGTAGTTCAAAATAGCCTTAGCTGCAGGAGCACAGAGAGATGTGAAAAGAAAGTACAGATTGCCCACTTGATGTCGCTGTTCTAACAGGATTCCTCCTCTTATGGTTATGGGGAAGAATGATCCAGGCAGCAAGAAAAGAGTTTTCTTTTTAATAACAGGTTGTAATTGAATCTATATAACAAGTATAAATTATCACCAAATAAATTGATTTCATTATTTTGACGAGCTTCCTTCTAAAAAGATGTGTTTGGGTTTTGTTTATGATGTCCATGCCACCATCTCCTTTCTTTGTTGGGAGGCTGGAAAAGTCACTGGTGTGGGTTAAGATTTTTGAGCTGAATGTAGAGCTGTACTTGGGAGGAAAATGCAACAGGCAGGCTTCAATCAAAATATCTCCTCCATGCTGCCAGCTGTGAAACAGAGCACAACCTCTCCTAATCCACTCATCACCAGTGTCTCAGGCAGATCTGAAGGCTTTTCCAGCACGAGCTGACACTGCAGAGTCTCCAATCAACTGATCTTTGATGGGTCGGCGTCCTGGGTTGGGGTGACAGATACTCTAAGCCGCAGCAGTGTGGAAGGCTGGCTGCTCAGACGTCCTGCAGTCTGCAGTGCTTCTGGCCTGGGGAGCGGTCAGCCAAAGGTTCTGACAGTCTTAATGGAAAGTCTATTGTGAATTTGGATGCTGAGGTATGCCTACCAGGCAAAGAGTACTCAAGATGCAAGACAGTACTATATTTACGAGATATTTTTGTCCCTTTTCCATCACATTCAAGATATGAATAGAAGATCTAGAGATCAGTTGAGCCTTCTTTGGCAGCACTTAACCCACCAGTAAGTTATGATGCAAAATCCCCAGATTTAGTACCAATTATTCTCTCTGACCAGCTCGGAACCCCTTACGGCAGGTCTGTTCTTCCCATGAGGTTTTGGGGGTACTGCCATTTTCTTGATGCTGTCTTTTTTCAGAGAGTTGGCAGAGTAACCTATGGATACCAAGGTTCCCGTGAACTTGCAGCTCCGACCTCCTCTATGTGTGGCCTTTGCATAGTCACTGCTCTCTCTAGTCCTCCTTCCAAAGGAGGCATGAGAGAAGGAACAGGTACTTCTCTGCTGTGGATGAATGAACTTGCTGTGATCTGCTGAGCCCTCCCTTCCACCAGCATGGCCTGACCTTTGCCTTTCTGACTTAGTGTCCTGGGCTGCAGGTGCTCCAGCACCCGCAGAAGAACTGGAATTTGCAAACAGAGAGCAGTTAAGCTTTTCCCCTGCCAGTTCCCTTTCATGTGTGCCAAACCAGCATACAGCAGTGTTTTTCTTGAGCCTGGCAGCCACTTTCATCCAAGTGATATCACTGAGAATGCGGCTGCTTATTCCCTCAACTGAAAGCCCCAAAAGCCATGGCCTGGAGGCCTCTTGGCCTGCAACTTGAGAGGGTTTGCTTCTGGGAGCATGAATAATTAAAAAGGTTCACAAATTTCTTTCTGTCTGCAAGCTGTTCATAAATCCGGGCTTGTCCAGGGACTGTGAAAACCTGATCCTGGTTCTCATGAAAGCAGAAGACCTTTTTGTATCTTTTCGGCATGGACTGATGAATGTCTGAGATCTCCAAAGCTTCAGTGTTTCTTTGTGCCATGCAGTCACAGAGATGTTAGACTCATTCTGTTCTTAAGTACGTAACTGCTCACATGCGCTCTAGCCTATGTTGTTATCCTTCTTTAGTATTTTACATTTCCAAACATTTTTCTTGCTATGACTTATATTAACCAGAAAACCTTCATTTTTCAGGGCCTTATTTCTCTGACACTTGCATGGTATGATTCTTAGGCACACCAGGAATGATTATAAATAATGTCAGGTTTTGTCTAGGTATAAAATTTTCCTGTGCACTTAACCAGCAAAAATAAGCTGTGCAGGCATACTTATTTGAAATAACTTGAAATAGGAGTTCTTAAACTTTGTTTGCTAAGGGAAGTGGGCCAGATTGAAATGGAAATGGATATTTGTATGTATTAGCCTGTTTAATAGAACTGGTTTAAAGCCATACTTTGGGCTAAATGAATGCCACCTACTACATACTGGACACTGTGGGAGCTTTGTGGATGTTTTTATTTTGCCTGTCCTGGCACCAGCAGGGTTGCACCAGCTGTATGTACTTATACGTAGTGGGGCATAAGAGAAGGTATGGATTTAGTCTGCGAGCAGAAGAGAGATAATATGCTGGCTCTGTGCTCCAGCATTTTAAACTCGTATTTTGACTCTACAAAAAAGCTGCATCTCTGCTCGTATGATAATTTATTGCAAGAGGGCAATGCCTGGAGCCAGCAGCAAGCTATATCAGTGTGTCTCACGTGCATATACAGTGATAACACTGACCAGTCGCTGCAGTATTTTGTCTGGATGCAAGCATGTGTACTTGAGAGCAGACAGTACAGTAACAAAGATGAGTTACTGGTTATTGGAACATGTCCCGTAGAATGGTCAGTGTTCTGTAGTAGGAAAGTGTGTGTATCCGTGCCTAGACTGTTCTTCAACTAAAAAAACTGAACTGTCTTGCAAGTGCCTGTATGGATTAGTTCTTTGTAGAAGTGCTGTTAGTAAAAACACGTTTGTTTCTATTTTGTTCATCAGATTCCCAGAAACAAGGAAGCAGTTTTCAAAATGGACTGTAAGTTTACAACAAGTTAGAAAGCAGGTGTATGCACACATTCTACTGTTTGCAGCATTTGCAAGCCCAGGTCATGTTGTGATGTGGACATCTCTTGTCCATTTTTCGGTCAGTGTAGAATTGCTTGTTGTGATTATGCAGAGAATGGGGTGGGGAAAGAGAGAGAATAACATTACTGAAAAGAACAAACGTTCCTAACAGTTAAGAGAAGCTAATTTTGGCATTTGAGCTTTAACACTTCACATTGCAGATATGAAAGGTATGTAAAATGACAGTGTAAAATGACAATGTGATCTTCCTTACTGCTTTCTGCAGTAAGAGGTGATTCTCAGTTTTCTCATTCCTTGGTGAATAACTCGAGATTGATTTTGGAGTGAATTCTTAAAAGCGTGAGCTATACATCCATGAGGATAGGGATGACAGTGGAAGGGGTAATGCAACTGTCTGTTGTACCCACATTCTTGCTTCATAAATCACTACTGTAGGAAGGAGCTATTGATAATCTATAATAATAAAAAGCAACTTTAAACACTGCTTTTTAATTTTAACAGCAGGATTCAGAGGATGCATTCTGCTTTTTGATACTTAATAAATTCAGGATCGTGCCTGAGCATTTGCTTATAGTAGCCACATGATGGCAATATTGCTAATCTTTAACTTTATTTGTTTCACCACCTTGCTAGCTCTGGTTTTGATTCAGAATATGGTATGTACTTCTACAAAAATACTGAAGTTCTCTGTCTTTTAAAGGAGAACTTCCATGTTTAGACTTTATATATTGGTATATTATCTGTTGTAAATTTGGCCCATGGTTACATCCCCAGTTTCAAGAGGAAAAAAAGAGTACTAATGCCATCGTGACAACACAAAAGGTGCTACATCTGGGTGATGCTGAGACTCTAGAAAGGTGCATTAGCCATGAAATGGGAGAATACCAAAAAAGAAGAAAGGAAGTTTGAGAGATGTTTTCTGGGTAACCGAAGGCACAGAATTTTTTCAGTCCAGTATTTCTGATAAGCAGTATGGAGCAAATACCTTTATGAACTGTGTCACAAACATTTCTGTTCTCTGCATTAAAGAATGCACAAAGTCTGGCGCGTGCCCTGTCTGCTGCCTGGCACGTGGAGGCCTCTCCAATGCTGTGTGGCCTGCTGCAGTAGGCTGCACACACTATTCAAGTAGACATCAGGGCCTATTTGAAACCATCCACTCACCGAATGACCACCAAACAAATGTGTCTTTCAAATCCCCAGCACAAGTGGAGTAATGTAAGAAGTCTGTAACAGGGGCTTCAGGGGTGAATTTGGAAAAAGAGCATGAGAAAACATCTACGGCCAAGCAAAGAAAGATTGTTCCATGACTGGAAAAATGGCCGCAGGAACGCAGCAGCACAGAAGAAGAAAGTGGTGACTGAAGAAAGGGGGACAGAGAAAGTTGCAGTGGAAGAGAAGTGGGGTGAAAGCGGTGAGGATGTGTGAGGTGGAGGAAAACTTGGTTCTTCACAGAAAACCGTGACACTGAAATCAAATCTCTTTATGAGGCATTCTGGGGGTTTCAGCTTGACACAAGCAGGATTTTAACAGGCAGGAGCAGAAAATGCTACTTTCTATTATTTTTTTTTCCCCCTTTTTTTCCCTTTTATGAGCTGCAGTGGAACCTGTAAAAGGGTTGTCCCTAGTGAGAACCAAGTAATTTCTGAAATGGTACGGCTATAAAACAGGAGACCAGGATCTGGCACCAGTGTAGGAGCTCAGCCGAGTTTAAGCAAGATCTTTGGTAATGTCCTTAGATTCTCGATGTGATAAATATGGGCCGGTTTTGGTGGAGACTGGAGGGAAAATGTGCTCTTTTAGCCAAAGTAACTATCATCCTGACAAACATTTTGCTGGATTGTTATTTGAATGAATATTTAATGTAAAACACGCAACCTGCTCTAATAAGAGCACATTCATAATTTCTAGCATGCTGGTTGTGTCCAAAATTCACTTGGCTTTGCTCTGGGTAAAGGATACCTTAAGAAGGAAATGTTGGACTGCAGCTACATTTGGCTGAAGCACACGGTACAACATGAACAGCTGTGGAAGCCAGATTTACTGCAATAAGTGAGGCTGCTAAAAACCTGACATTACTTTGATTTTTTTTTATGAAAAAGTCCAATATAGAGTTTATGACTTTTCATACAGTTATTTATTTTAGGAATAAGAGACCTGCCAAACACAGCAGGTAGTTAATACCCAATTCAGACTGCATTGAAATAGGAAAGGAGGTATTGGCTACATCCTTTGGGATCCTGTGATTAACCTACAGGGAGCCGTAGGTGGCTTTTTCCACATGCATGCAGATGAAACATGGGTTGGAGTCGGCTGCCATTGAATATCTTGAAGTTGAGATGAGACGTAGCAGATAATTCAGCTCACAATCTGCTGTAGTATTCCTTTCCTTTGGATACAGAGGATATGCCTGCTGTAATGGCATGAAGCTCAGATGCAGATCCAGTTCCCACTTCTCTCCCAGACATGGGGTATGTTGCCATACTCAGAAATACATGTCATGATGCTCTTCTGCCCCTGGTGTGAACTACAGCATCCCATGTCAGGCAGCACTTGGTTGTGCTCAACTCCTGGGACCCTCTTTGGTCCCTGCTGTTCACAGTCAGCCCTGGGGCCTCTGGCTGATCTGGGGAATGGTAAAGTTTGGTCACAAAGCTGCCTCATTGTGCCCTGCAAAGGGTTGAGGCTGGCTGTCTCTGCTTAGTGCTGAGTAAGCTGGTTACTGTTTAAAACCTTTCTAGTGAACTTGGCAGCACTCCTCTAACTCTCCCTGTTGCTTGGCTGTCATAGTCAAAAAGGGGCGGAGATCCTTGCATGCCTCCTGAGGGTTCTCAGAGCTAAATCCATCAGTGCTTGAGAGACTGCCTGTGATGCAAGTCACAGAATATCCCAGTGGATACCACAGTACAGCATAATGCTTTCCATATTCCAAGCGTCTCTTAGGATTTCCTGGGGGTAATGAGTTACTTGCTGATAGTGCAGACATTGTAAATAGATGTAACAACCATTAGGCACTAATATAATGCCATAGGCATCTAGGGTTTGATGCTAAACCTCTTACCGGAGAGGATACTGGAGCTATTTGCTGCTATTGCAACAATCCATTCAGTTGAACTTCTTAGGGATTTATCTAACCTAAGACAACTGTTCAGTTTTTATCACAGGAGCTCATTATTTTGTTTCTGCTCTATCAGATCCAATTAACAAGATTCTTTATTCCTTGCCTACCCACAATAATAGTAGAATAGAATAGCTGTAACCACCAGAGAGATGAGCTAAATGAGTTTGAGGTGGTTTTATGTCTGTTGATGACCAAAAGTGTTTCAAAGCCCAGGGACAAATCTAGATAGGAGTGGCAATACTTAGTTAAAGACCAGTAAGTTTAGGATATGTTCTGTGTTTTGTGCTTCTTTGAAAATAGAGATGTGCATGTTTCAGGAAAACTACGATTATTAGATTGGCCCTCTTTGATGTCTTGAACCACCAGAAGAGAGGATATTTGAAAAGAGAATCTTTTAACCTAGGCTTCCTTTAGAAACTTCACGTCTGCTTATCTGAAGAGTTTGATTCTTAAGGAAAAGCTACAATATCTCTATTTCACTCTTTAGCAACTGAAATCTTTAAACTAGTTACTGCCGGTATGTAGAAGGTAGGTTAATTTTATAACTTCTGAGTCCTGCAGAAGAAATGGTTTAAAATGCCGACTGCATCCATCTCCACTACCCACCCATTAGCATGACCCAACCATCTGGCAAGGCCAGCCCTTGGTAGGTGTCTATTGCATATTATAGTTTAATGTCTATTAAGATTATTAATAGTTTAATGTCAGAGGTGACTTTTCTTCTCATTTCTCCAAACTAAGCTGCACAGTTTACTAATTTAAAGAAAAAGGAGTCAAAGGAGTCGGATGTAAATCTGTGCTAGAAGGAAAGCGTAGCGCTATTTTCCTAAGTGAAAAGGACAAGGAGGAAATTTTGTTAAAATGTAGCACTCATTAATCCATAATTTTGAGTGCCTTCTGCCACCAGGACCCTCGGTGTCTGATTTGAAATGTTCTTTTCAACTTCTGCCGAAATCATTTCCTATGACAGGAAAAGGAAAGTTACTATGTTTGTGAATAGCATGTGGAGGTAGAATAGGTGCTTCGCTGGCAAGGAATAAAATGCCAGATCACAAAAGGCAATAAGTCCATAAGTTTTTGCCTTTAATGTTTGTTATCTATAATGCAATAATAATGATGAACTACTGCATGGGAAGACCAACAGTTTATGGAAGGGAAGTATAGAGGATGGAAGAATCGAGATACAGAATGATGGTGGAACTTCATAGAGTAGTTTTCACAGAGTTGTCTGTGATTTGGGATGTTCTAAAATGCAATCGTAACTATGAAAGTCAAACATATGATTTCATCTAGATTGGATATTGTTGACTTTCACACTTTGGTATCTGATCAAGCATAAAATAAAGTAACAAATACAAGTGTAGTGATGTCATCGGTTGCCATCTAAAAGATGCAGAAACATAAGCTCAATAAATCATCTGAAGAGTATATAACTGTATAATATTCCAGGGACTCCAAAGGTGAAAATCCAGTTACTCATTTAGACAGAATGAGTGGTTGACCTCTGATGCGGCCTAGGCATAAAGGTCTGGCAAATCCTACTGGGGAACTTAGAGGCTGATATTGAGTGATATACTTGTTACCAGGAGAAGAGAGCGCTAATGTGAAGGGTCTCATGTTCATGAAGTGTGAGTTCCTCTAATGACCCATATTAAACAATTTTGGCCTTTGAAGCAATGAGACATTCAGAAACGCTTTTCAAAGCCCATGTCTATTTTAATTTGTCAGCTTGATTATGTCTACCATGTAACTTCAGAGATGAGGTGCCAAACCAGAAGCCAAAAGACAGTAAATTTATTTGGGATTATGGGACACTATGAGTTGAAGCCATGGGAGGAGCCTGTGTGTCCAGAAGCACAGTATTTGTTCTACATTTGAGTCACTAGGTGAGCACTTCGATGTTACGCTTTTCAACTGCTGCCATTTTTCTGCTGCTGGCATCTTAAATAGCTGCGAAGTGATGGTTTTTTCTCATTGTAGAGGAAACAAATACTAATTCCATTAAACTATTGGAAATGCTCACAAGTGTGAAGCTGACTCATTGGGTTGACAGGGCTCAGCAAAAGGAAAATATTTTACTAAACTATCCCAGCTTCCAGGTTCTTTCTCCTCAGCTGCCTTCCGAAAGCATACGTGATGTAACTCAAATCTGATGCAACTCAATCTGATCTGAACGGTATAAGAATTGAAATATTGGAATAAGAATATTTGCTGTGCTCTGTTTGAAAATAAAGATAGGAATCTGATGGTGTTAAAATAAATATACCTCCTCCTTCATGCAGTCTGAACAAATTTAAGTGACTTTAACAGATGGTTTTGATTAATGGCCGGTATAAGCGAGTGCTCTTTCTTGCTGCCTTGGAGATTGCTGCAGTGTTTGTAATATTACCTTTGAGTGATGTACCTACCAGGAGAATGGGAAAGTATTCATGCAGGTAAAAATTTGCGTGAATCAGTACTATTTCCTTCTATGAATGCTTGTAATACAGAAATCTTTAATTCTTTTTCATCTCAAGCAGACTACTGAAATGAACTCTGTAGGGGTATTCAGGATTACAGGGTTACCTTTTTTTGAAGTACTCTTGGCTCCAACGTATGGTGAAGTTTCTTTGACAAACAGATTTAGTGTAAGAACTGGGATTTTACATTACGCAAGTTGGAGAAAAAGAAAGGAACCTGAGATTATGTTCCAGCAACTACTTTTTAGTTCCTTCTTTCTTTTTGTTCTCAAGTTCTTCATAGTTGAATTCAGCCATGCTGGCTCGATAAATGGAAGTTTCCACAATTTGCTTGAAAATTTCTTTTAACTTCTGTTCTTGTGTGGTCTCGTTTTTCTTTTATTAACTAGGTCAAGCCAAATCCTCAGCAAAACTGTGGCAAAGACTTTGACCAGTAACCTGCTAAATAACTACCAGCTTCCTTATGTGAATTTTACTTCACTGATTTTCTTACTGTGCAAAAGTATGCTGTGTTTCTATCCCTGCAGCTGGATGTAAATATGGTGTCAATAAATATGGTGTAAATATGGTAGTCTCTGGTGGTGGCTACAAGAAAACATTTGAGCTGCTCCACTGTCACTGGGACTAAGGAACATAATGCTTGTCAAAATACAAGAATGGTGTTACATCTTTGTAAAGGACATTTAGAATGATGTGTCTGACCAGTTCTGTTAGCTTTCTCATGTTATTTACCCAATCTGAGCAACACATTGGTAGCATTCAATAGCAACTAAGGTGGGGGCTCTGAGTTTGTGTAGGTTTTATCTTTTATTTTTTAAGATATTTTGGAACCCATTTTTTTAAAGTTTTATTACTCATTCTGTGTTGATGTATTGAGTTTTTCTGTATGTCTTCAGTTTTTCTTTAGTTGTTTTTCTCTTCCTCTATCTTTAATTTCCTGTAGGGAAATAGATATAGCAGAAGCCATATATCAGCATATCATATTGCTGCACTTACAGTAAGGAGGGACATCTAGAGATCTCAGCACACTGTGATGGGAACAGGTCTAGCCATTACTCCATAAAGCTGTTTCTCCATGCTCAGCCTGCTCTTGTTTTCGGCAGACCAGTTTCCACCTGCACATCCTAATCCCAGTTGCTCAGATGAGCTTTCCTCTCACTAGCTATGCCTTTCTGCCCAGTCATTCCCCACACTATCCACTCCCTAAGAAAAACTAAGGCTTTTTCTACCTGATTTTTAAAAGGCCATTCCCCATCAGACTTGTGCTCCAGACCCCTCACAGCTCCATTGCCCTTTTCCGGACAAATTCCAGGGCCTTGGTGTCTTTCTTGTAGTGAGGGGCCCAAAACTGAACACAGCACTTGAGGTGCAACCTCACCAGTGCTCAGTACAGAGTATGATCACTTCCCTGCTCCTGCTGGTTGCCCTATTTCTGTCTGGCTTAATTCTGGATGTCTCACCACTGGCTTTTACAGGAGGTGGAGGCAAGCTACAGGTCTCTCACTGAGACAATACTTGGGGTGTCTGGAGCATGACACCAGCACTCCTCAGTCAATCACATACTGGAACTGGAGCTGTGGCCACACCACTGCTACCTGAGAGTCCTATGTGGGGACTGTGTTCTGCAGCACCCATCTGAGGCTGGGGAGGTTCAGTCAGATACTCGGTTCTGTCTCTGCGTGGCAGTGGATGTCCCTCTGTACCAATGGTGGCCTTTCAAATGTGCAGTCTGTTTGTCACACACAGTGAATCATGTGATGCTTCCTTCCTACCCCACACCATCCTGGGTTTTACTATAGAGTTAGAAATCCTAGTTTCAGAAGGATCTCACCAGGTACATGTGTATGCTTACTATGCTATAGCCAACTGCAGTTAAGTTTAAACAGGGTTTTCTCATCATGATATTTCTGTCCTATAGCCCACAGACATCAGTGACCGTGTTACTTGAGTTATCAATTTTCTCTTTACTCTGTTATGTAGAAATAGTTGTGTAATGTAACTTTAAAAACTCAAACGTGCTCAAAACTGGTATAGGCAAGGAAAAGCTGGGAGAGGGGGATGCAGCCTCTGGGTTTGCACTGCCTATGTCTGAACATCTAAAGAAGTCTGTCTGTCACAACCTGGAACAGAAGAATAATTTGTAATCCATACCAATGAAGTGTTCATTTCATAAACTGGTATACAGGAGTACATAGTGACCAATTTAAGTACACTTTATGGATGTCCACGAGCATAATACAGCTTCATCCACCTCAACTGCAAAAACTAAAGCTGATAAAATGCATACATGCAAGTGAACGAATAGATATATATTTATGCATTTATGTAAAAGAACTTTAAAACCATTAAACAATTTTTTTGGAGAGTTTTTTGAATATCTGTGGATGCTTTTTGGTTGTTGTTGTTGTTGTCATTATTTTTTAGCTGAGTGTTCAGTATGAGAAGAATAGTGAAAAGTGCTCAGTTATTGGCAGCCAAAACAAGAATACGAAGCAGATGAACCCAAATGATTCATGTTAGGCAATTAGCGCCCACAACAACTGGGTGCAAAGAGCAAGAATTGACTGTTTGGGTGTTTTCTGTTTGCTTCTGCCCAAAGCTCTGTTGGACATAATGTTGTAGGATTAGGCCCTAAATGCATGCCAGACCTCTAGGTTGGCTGAGCAAGGATATCACAGTTAAAATATACTAGTAAATATATCAATAGCACTGTTCCTTTCTTTATAAAAATACCGTACAAGATATTTCTAACAAAATAAATTGTAGGAAGAGAAATACAGAAGAAAGCTAGCTGTACTAAATAAATTGATTACCTTGCATAGAGTTCAGGTAACATTTTATTTGAAGACAATAGTAATGAGTCACAGAGCACTTCTAGGTGGCCTCTGTAAGTGCTGTTACCATCTGACAGTCTTCATGAGCTACTAATGGTGCGTCTCTGTAAGAATGTTGGAATGTTTCTGGCCCCGTGAAGCTGAAATCTCAGACTGAAGCCCACAGCTTTCTTTTTCCCTGCCTGTCTTGGGTGGTTTCAGTTTTCTGCGCTCTAATTTCCGTCATCTGCACAGCCCTCAGCAAGCTTAAAACTAGAAAGGATGTAAGCTCGTAAGCCAAGGAACCTGGCAAGTCTGGATCAGAGGAAATGGGGAACAAGAAGGAGGCTGTCATGTCTAGGAAATGAAAAGCTTAAGAAATCAATGAAAAACAGAAAGAGAGTGGCAAGCAGCCATGTATTGGTGTGAGGTTATTTTCATATCGTCTTTCTGATGCTCCCCTACTATAGCTTTGTTGGGTATAGCAGTGTGTGTAGCTATGCAGAGGCGCAGACATGAGGTGCTGCCACTCTCCTCTTGCAGGAGAGGAATCCACAGGCTGAGAGTGATGGTTCCTCCAAAGCTCTGAACAGTGACATCATCTCGTCCGCAAGCCAGGTCAGGGCTCCCGCCAGGCAGAATGCACTGCTGCTGATGCTGAGCTGTCATCTCCAAGGAAGCAGGGCACCCAAAATGCTATAGACTGTTCTTCCTCCCCTAAGCATCGGGCAGACATTTGAGTAGCAACATCCACCTCTCACACTTGCAAAATTAGAAGGAAACAAAAAAATACAATGCAGCCTTAGTCTACCTCTCATGGTGAGACCTGGGGCTGATTCCCAAGGTACGCATCAGGTTTAGGAGCTGGAAATCCAGGACTCACAGCACTGCTTCCAAGTGTTTCTCTGATGTCTTTGTTCCTTCAGCAAATCCAACCTTTCACCAGGAGGTGGAGAGGCAGCGGGGGACAGCCAGCCCAGCCATAAAGGGGGCACTGCGCTGCACAGAGCCTCCTTCAGCTCCTTTCCCTCACTTTTCTCATACCTGCATTTTCCTTCCTTTGGTGTTTGGTTTCAGATCTTGACAGAAACACCCTGAGAGCCTCTGTCTGCAGCCAGACACTTTGCTGGTCGCAGGTTTCACTTTGTTTCAGTTCAGGACTGGAAAATGCAGGCCCTGCTTTCACAGACTGAAGATCTCAGGTGTTCAGTGGTCAATTCCTTTTTGCTGGCTTGCTGCCACCCCTCTTTTCCTCCCTTTCTCATAATTAATTAACATTTCTTAACATTAATGTTAAATATTATGGAAGCATCCGTAAGGATATGATCCCCAGCTAATCCTAGCTGCTTCTGCCACATTACCCTCAGCCAACCAGCACATAAACAGGCTGTTTTCCCAAGGATGTAGCCAGCAGATGTTTGCTTCTCACCATTTCTTTCTGTAGTTTTTATGAGACAAACTCTACTCATTAGCACCCTAATTACAAAATCCACCTTATTTTCAAAATACCGAAAATGTCAGAAATTCTTTGCACAAGCAATTGAGTTCCAACTCTGCTTTCCAAGGATTATGAGCAATTCTTGACTTCTGCTTTTCTGTGCTTTTAGTATAACAAGTGCTTAGCCCTTAAAATGTGAACAAATAAGACAAATAGGCAGCTCACTGAAAAGTGAAAGCACGGGATTACTCTGTCAGCTCTCTCTTTTCTCACACTGCAGGCCCGGGAGCGATTAAATGAAGCTGACATGCATTAGCAAGGCAGCCTAATTGAGCATGAATTGCAAGGGAAGTAGCAATAACCCAAGCCAGTATGGATTCGAGAGCAACCCCATTAAGGAGTGTTGATCAATATCACCGATTATGACATTTTAAAAATAAAATTGATTGTCCTTGACTCAAGTGGAAGGGAGACTCATTCATACATTCCAACAGACACAGCTGCTCTGCTCAGTATGAAACACTTTGTGAAATGGCCATTGCGAGTCCTACCTTGCTGTTCTTACAGGGCAAAAATCCCATGACTTTGACTCTCTTTGCTCTGGAGGCCTTTTAGTTAAAAGCTCTATAATAGACTTGGAAGTATCGACAATAATAATAAGCTTATAGGTTAAATTCTGACCTCAGTAAAGTCAATAGAGCCAGAATTTCACTGTTTTATATGTCCACACGCATATATAAAATACATATACATATTCTCTTAACAGATCAAATCTGCACATTGATTCACTCTCTTTATTCACTCTACTTTCTAACAGTTTGCTTACCAAAGTTGTTTCAGCTGCAAGCTGATAAAATGAATGGATCTTCCCCATGCTTAAATTAGAAAATAAAATTAACAACATTTTTCCCTAGGAAGCTTTCATCTCCCCCCCCCACAAAAAAAAAAAAAAAAAAGAGGGAATTCAGTGCATCTTGCCCATGCTCTTTCTGGAGTATTTTTTGCCCATTCAGATGTTAAAGCTGGTGAATAACCGTCCTACAAAACTGGCAGGTTTCTCAGCAAAGGGAAACACCTCATTTTGGTCTCTTGGAGAAAGTGGAATAACATGAAGAGTTGGACTCTGTGGTCCCTATGAATCTCTTCCAACTTGAGATATTCTATGATTCGGTGACTTCAAGGGAGATCTCCCAGTTTATGCGTTGTCAGGATCTAGCCTCTCTAGATTCAGACATGTCTTCTGATGTGATGGTAAGAAGAACAGGAAAGGACAGGAATTAACCTGGGAATTGACATGACCAGGTACTCATTTATCAGTGAGAAAAGGTAAATCCAGGTAATAGGAATGCATAGAAGCATAGAATCATTACAGTTGGAAAAGGCCACTAAGATCACCCAGTCCAACCTTCACCCTACCCCCACCATGCCTACTAACCACATCCCTCAGTGCCACATCCACACAGCTCTTGAACACCTCCAGGGATGGTGACTGTACCACCTCCCTGGGCAGCCTGTACCACTGCCTCACTGCTCTTGCTGAGGAATGCTTTCTAATATCCAGGTTGAGCATGGGCTAAGCTGTATGAATTATTTCTTAAGAAAACAAGCAAAAAAATAAAGTCTCTCTTATACTGCGTGTCCTGCAGAGAAAGATAATATCTTTTAGAAGATCAGCAAGGGTGAAAAAAGTTTGAGCTTCCAGCTCTTCTGTAAGCAACCTCCTCAGCCTCATGGCCTTTACCTTTGCCTATCTTTCTTACCTATTTCTCCACAAAGCATCTTGTTGGATACACAGTAAAAGTAATGTAAGCAGCCAAATAGCTGTGGATATGTACAGCTGGATGCAGAATTTCCGTCAATCTTAATACACTGAATTGTCGTAGAATTATAGAATCATAGATTGGTTTGTGTTGGAAGGGAGCTCTAAGATCATCTAGTTTCAACCTCTGTGTAGGGGCACCTCCCACTAGACCAGGTTGCTCAAAGCCCTTTCCAGTGTGGCCTTGAACTATTTCAGGCATCCAGAACCTCTCTGGGCAACCTATTCCACTGTCTCACCACTCTCACAGTAAGGAATTTTTTCCTAATATCTAGTCTGAATCGACCCTCTTCCAGTTTAAAGTCATTTTCCCTTGTCCTGTCACTAGATGCCCTTATAAAAAGTCCCTCCTCAGCTTTCCTGTAGGACCCCTTCAAGTACTGGAGGGCCTCTATAAGGTCTCCATGGAGCCTTCTCTTCTCCAGGCTAAGAGCCCCAGCTCTCTCAACCTGTCCTCATAGGGGAGGTGCTCCAGTCTTCTGTTCATCTCCATGTCCCTTCTCTGGACCTACTCCAACAGCTCCATGTCCTCCTTGTGTTGGAGGCCCCAGAACTGGACAAATTGATAGTCCTAATTAACAGCTAATTGTAGAAGTGATCAGATAACTTTTGTCTTAGGTTACTGGAACTTCTAGTTTATTTCCTCATCTTATTAACTCAGACACATTTCTTGAGAAAATGAGTTGCTGTTCCTATGGTTTGCCATTTACATTACTCCAGTACTTGCACTAGGCACTGTGGAGAACCTAAAACTAACACACTGGTCACAGCCCAAAGAGTTTCTCTCTGCCCAGTCTGATTTTGTGGCTGCGAGCAGCACTGCATATCCCAGGTGTTTATGTAACCCTTCCATATCACAGTCGTTTGGCCTCCATTGTGCAGACGGGCAGGTTTGAACATAACACTGTTTTCAGTGCCTAACACCGATGTGCATTGATTTTACTAAAAAGTACATCACTTCCCAAGCACCTATCTTGCATCTAAGGCCTGGCTTTGCCTCCGTGCCCACCTCCAATCCAAGCTTCATGCCACTAGACCAGTCTATTTTCACAGCCTGCTGGTCAGATCTTTCTTCTGCAAATGAAAGGTGGTGGTGGGATACTGTTTGGCAAGGATGCTTGTGGTTTTAATCCCACAGGTTCAGTCACAAAAGAAAGATGGATTTTCCTCCGTTGAACTATTAACCCATTTCTAGAGCAACTAAGTGTTGTTGTTTTTTTTCTCTTCTGTTCCTTTGATTTATATTTGGCTGTTTGTGATGCCCTGAATCAGAGTTACACATTTGGCATATTCTATGAGACAATATCAAGGCAACTCAGTCCCTGTCCTTGGCAGTCATTTGCACTTGGATGCCACTGATGGCTGAGGGGTTACTCAGCAAGGGAAGGGCACTGGGAATTCAGCCCTTGGCTGAGGTCTCAGTGACATGCCTGCTTGCTGCCAGACCTTTCACACTGCTAGAGTGGATAAGACTGCTTCAAATGGCAGCTTACAAAGAACAACAACAACAAAAAAGAAACAGAAACATATGTTGATTCTAGCAGGGGATGAGATCCACCAGTTCACAGCACCCTGTGAAACAAACCATTTCACTTTCTTTATTGACATCAGAGCACTTGCAGGTATTTTTGCCAGTTCTTACTACTGTCACGTAACCCGTTTGGCTGGGAATTTGTGCAGTAAGAATAGCAGTACACATGAGTATTCCCACTACACAAACATCTTGGCAAGTGAAATAATTTATCAGTATATAGCAAACATACTACCTAATGACACACAAGCCCATTTCCTGGACTTGGACTTGTGTTCCAGTATTCATGGCTGTCCAAAACTCTTGTTCAAGGTTGATATCATAATCACTTGGCTAGATCTATCGTAGCGTAAACACAGAAAAAGCCCTACGTAACCGGCCACCTTTATTAGGCTCCCTTTCCCCCTAAAAATCATCCCAGAAAATCTGCAATGGACTATGAGCAATTTTACTTCACTGTAACTAAGAATCCATTGTCTAACGCAGTTTTTTTAATCCATTCCTTGCATCTCCAAATCTGTTATTAAGTTGTTTGCAGTGTTAGAGAGGTTTCTGTACAATCTTTTTTTTCACATCATATGTAATATCTGCAGTTAATAAAACACGGGTCTTTTACCACTCCAGTGCCAGAGCCCGGCCCCAGATCCTTTTTGCAACTGCTGCTCTCAGCAAATTGCTTTAAAATGTCATTTCATTTTTTAAAAGCAGTGATGACGATGACTGGCTTCGATGCTGAAAAATACTCTGTCACAATTCAAATCAACATGAAAGAAAAGGTTGGTAATCAGCCACGGAAAGGAAGGTTCAGGGTGAGAACGTGGGAAGTGCTGAAAGACTCCCAGCTCTGGAGGCGCTGCCCAGTGATAACGTAACTGCACGCAGGCTTTTGGCCAAATGAAGTGCACCACCTCACAGTTGTTGGAATTGCTTTTTTCAGTCCTGTAAAATGTCAGTATGTTGGTCTACATGTTGCTCCAGAGGGACGTACAGCTCTCTGGGGCTAGCAGGAATGGAGGGCTTCTATGGTTTTGATGTTTTTATACCATGGTCACATAGTATGTTTTGTACTGGTCTTCACTGTAATATGAAGTGCTCATTTATTTTTCTCAATTGTTTGAATACAAAGGTGAATTATTGCATGTTATCAGGATTTTTTTCATCCTATATTCCTCCTGGAAGGCAGTGCTTACAGTCCCTGAGCGCAACATCTTCCAGCATGGAGGTTGCCTTTTGTGCCGAGGCCTGGCAGGGCAGAATTTCCCCACGCTCAATGCATCTTCAGTCAGGATCTCAGGCAAAAAGCACTGGGACTGAGCCTAAGGAGTTATGTCAGTCACACTGTGTGTGGGAGATAGTATTCTAAAAGCTGCTTTTCTGATCTGCAGAATTCATGTATATTCACAATATTATATCTGCTAAAGAATCAAATGTCTATTCTGTGGCAAGTTCTGCTAATTATTTTTTCTCCACCTTTAACTGGAGTTTAAAATCAAATGTGTACTTTTTTTCTATTGCTCATATTTCTAAAACCTTGTAGCTGATAGACCAGATACTAGGAAGAAAATCTTTACCGTGAGGGTGATGAGACACTGGAACATGTTGCCCAGTGAGGTTGTGGATGCCCCCTCCCTGGAAGCACTCAAGGTCAGCCTGGATGGGGCTTTGAGCAACCTGCTCTAGAGGGAGGTGTCCCTGCCTATAGCAGGGGGTTGGAACTAGCTGATCTTGAAGGTCCCTTCTAACCCAAGCCATTCTATGACTCTGTGAACCACTAAAAATGTTTGTTTCCATTATGTTTTAAAAAGTATTAAAATCCTATTTTTATGAGGTAAAAACATTGTAGAAACTTTTAAAATACTGGCTACAACATGCTATCAAATACATGGCTTTTAATAGTATTAAAATTTGTATTTCTAAACACTACAAAAAAAAAAAAGTTAAGTCAAACGACTAAGTTGTCATAGTGAAATATCACACATTATGGAAATGAGAAACTCAACAGGAAATCACTGCTGTGCTTTGCCATGAAATTCTCGGTTTTAGGCAAAACTGCATCGTCTGTGGGAATGCTGCTCAAGTAAGAAGTTGTGGCCACTTCGTAGTTGTTGCAGGGCAGAAACTGCAAACTCGAAGACTATTTTTAGCAAAACTGCTCTTGAACTGCCTGCATGCAAAACCCCAGCTTGAAGTAGGCAGGTATTTGCAGTCCGTAGAGTATCACAGTTCTCTTTGCATTCATTTTCCATGCACTGAAGCGAGCAGTTCTGGATTCAAATTCTTTCTTTCTATGGAACGAAAGGGAGGGAAGGAAAAAAAGCAACAGTAAACTTTGTATTGCAACCCTTATAAATTAAAAATCATCTTAGCTTTGTCTTATGCCATGCAGAAACTATGACGCAGCTGCGTCCCGCAGGCAGCTCATAGGGAACTCACACATAGTCATTCAATCTGTAGCCGCTATGGGAAGCAGATGTCAGGGAAGAAGCGTGGTTTCCCTTGTAGGCAGTTGGTGGTCTGCAGGAGGGAGCCGTCCTGGTGCTGCAGGACCGCAGCTGCCGTGGGGCCTGGTCTGTGCCGCACTGACCTGAGGTGCAGAGCAGGGCACCGCCGAGGATGGTCAGCGATGCGGAGACAAAGCCCAGGTAGAGAGCTTGGCCTATCTCGTACTTCATCCCCTGGGGAAGCAGCGGGTTGTAGAAATCTGTAATGACGTCGTTAGTGGTCCAGGAAACGGGTACCAGGCATGTGAGACCGGCCAGGATGAAAACAATCCCTCCGGAGACCGCAATGGAGGCTTTGGCAGAGGTCCCTTTGGCGCAGCGTGTGCACTTCATACCGACGACGGCGATCACGCATGCCAGCACAGAAAGGATGCAGGAAATTACCATCATGGCACGGGCTGCCTGGAGGTCAGGCGGCAGCGCAAGCTGCGAGCGGTGCACTTGGCACTGATAGACGCCAGTGCTGTGCCAGACGCACTCCATCCAGAGCCCTTTCATGTACGCCACAGCTGTTATAATATTGGTGCCCACATGCGCCGTTCGCCACCAGTGCGGCAGAATAGTAGCAATTAATGTCCCAATTAGGCCGAGCAGACCGAGAGAGAAGCCAAGTAACTGAACGGCCGTGCTTGCCATGCTAATGTTTGTCCCGACTGGTTCCCTTAATAAAGCACCTCCACTCAAATTCCTTCAGAAAACACGGGCTTTTCTTGGAAGATATGCAGCTGTTTTACTTTGACACCTTCCGCTCTCCTAATAAAAGGTAATTGAGGAAAAAAGAAGTTAATTATTACCCAAATGCATTCCCTCTCCAGCCAGTAAGGTGCCTTCCAAGTGCGGTTAGTGCAGTAATTAGCATAGTTATCGCTGTTAATCGTATTTTTGTGGAAGTAATGGGAAAGTAAGCTTCCCTCTCCGCTTATATAAACAGGCTTCTATTGCCCAGTGGGAAGAAAACTCGAGACAATTTATGAAATGGAAAAAAAATATTTTAAATTCAAATATTCTTCTTCCCAGCAGACTCTTCACTAAAACAAATATGATTTCCTCCTAAAGCAGAGAATTAGCTGGTGTTAACACTCAGAATGAGTGAGATTTATAAAGTAGGGAGCTGCAGGTTGCTTTACACGATGAAAACGTTCCCAGAAGGTCACAGCAGGACTACAAAAACAATGAGGGTGTATTTGCTCAAACTGGGGAGCAACGAGAGTGATTTAAAACCTGTGGAAGAGGATAACAAGTATTGGATTAAAGCCTCTTTCCTGACTTGCCAGTAATTCTTGAGGTTGCATTTTAATAAAGCGGCTCAAAGGGGAATAATTTTCATTAGCCTCTGTGGAGTCTCAGCTTATGATTTTAGGTTGTGGGCTAAATGACAGCATGTGAAACCAGATGTACATTGTGGAGCTTCTGAGGAGCAACACCTTCGCACTTTTGTCATATATAAATTCCATCTGAAAAGCAAGGAATAGGAACTCTTCCTTTGGTATAAATTGCAGTTAAGAGGCCTGTTCCAATGGCTGTCTTGAAAGGTCTGTTATACATCATGCATTATGTGTGTGGGCAGAAACCTGATATTTTAATATATAAAATAACAGTTGCATCAAAATCCAACTTGGAATTCAGAAACAGAAACAAATTTAGGCTCCAATCCTGCAAAAGACCTGAAGCCTGTTTGCAGGGAAAGCCTAAGTTTTTTGCAGGCAAAGGGAGGAAAACCATCTGTTGAAACTAATGAAGACTGTTACAAGAGGAGGGAGGAAAGTGAAAGCTGGTTTACATTCACCTTATCTCACTAATGAGGCAGGACTGCAATTTTTGTCTCCAGATGACATCATGACAGGCACTGATCTCTGCATAACAAAAATGTGCAGCGTCTCTTCCCAGAAGAACAACGCAGAATCCACCTTAGACCTTGCACCAGAGGATTGGAAAAAAACTGAAACGTATGGAGAGTTCATGGGTTTGGCAATCCTGCAGAGCTGGAGCCTTGTGCTCAGATATGCTCCTTCTCTTTGGTATGGAGAGCATCTACTACAGATAAAGAGTGGGAAGGAAGGCGGCGTTGGATAGGGTCCAACAAGAGTAGCAGCCCCTTGCAAAACTTAAGACCAGCTTTGCTTTAGGGTGGCTCACTTTAGGACTGGAATTGGCCTTTCAGACACTCTGTACCTAATGCTTACATGAAAATAACTTGTTGCGTGTCGTTGTGGAAGTAATTTGACCAATTGGCAAGCAGTGAGAAAAATGCAGAGGGTTTCTCTCAGAAATCCTTTTTCTGGTGGGTGTCATGCAGTCTCTCTGCATTCTACCAGGGAAGGGTGCATTGCACACTGCTCTCTGTAACAGCTGTCAGAGGGTACTGCAATGGCAAGTGTTATGGCCAAGCACATCGTGGAGGAGCACAGCGAGAGTAAGCAGGTGGCTGTCACCAGCAGCACCAAATGTTCCTGTTCCCACCACCTGCTTGGTGAAGAGCTCTAGAAGTCCTCAAGCTATGTTTGTCTTCCAGATTATTTTATTTCCTATATTATGCATAAGGAAAATTAAGCTTTGGTGGGTTTTTTGTTTGTTTGTTTGTTTGTTTGTTTTACATTTCTGTTTCCTGTAAGGCACTTCATTGCTAGATCTAAGTAACCCACTTGCTAGAGAACTCACCCTGGCAACACCCTTCCTGGACCAGGCAGAGCCAGATCTCACTTTGGGACATGCCACAAAGACACTCCCTTCAATTGCTTTGTCCACATGTTAAAACCCAATATTGCACGCAACTCTGAAGAGTGCCATAGGTTACTCTTCTGTGTTTGCAAACAAGCTTTCAAGGTCAGGCATTAAGCTTTGCAGCTAATCCCAGAGAGAGCAGGATATAAAAGGTAAATGTGATTTACACCACCAGTCACGGGAAATGGACTTCCAATTTAATGGAGGTCAGAATACTCTGAGGCTCAGCAGCAGCTATTTTTAGATATCGTTAGGGTGTTATTTTTAAACATTAGCCATTAAGAGCCTTCTAATTTAAGAAACAGGTATTAATTAGCCCCACTTGCTTGGCGTCAGGTTTTCCATGTGCCTTGGTGGATGCCAGCTGCCCCTGGTGTTGAGTAATGCTTTAAGCACAGCTGAGCGGCCCTCCTGCTTCCTACCTGAAAGCAACAAAGCCAGCAGAAACGTAACGCCTTTATCTCTAAGAACATCAGTGCCCTGTTAAAATGTCTCACCTTACAGCTTTGTTCCTAACAGGTTACGTGAGGAACATGACCGCCACAGTGGGATCAGGTGTGTAGCTGGTGGAATTTTTCCCCTGAGTTGGCCTAGTTAAATGCAAGAACAGCAGCAAGGCATTTTTCTCCATGGATTGGGTTTGTTAATATTTTTTAGGAAATGAGCGAACCAGAGCCAGCCTTCGTGAGGAAGTGAAGACATCTGTCTTGGGTGAAAACGTATGGAGGTTGGTCAAATGGCTGCTCTCTTGGGGAAGAAGCCCCTTTCAGCTGCAGTAGTGTCTGTTTGCCTCTGCTCTACAGTAGTACATCTTCTGTCCCATCATCTCAGGTAAACCACTTTGTCTTCATCCTCTTGGTGCAGTCTGACTCATAATAGCATGAAGCTGTGAGTTGGCACACCTGAACCCTTGCAGCAGAGCTGGTTTGGTGAGCACTGCTGTTCTGTTGGATCCTAATGCCAAGGCCCCGTAACTGCACCAAGACAAGCAGGACAGCACACCTAATACCAGGTAGTTTTAAAGCAATGTGGAAATTTGTGAAGAACTGTGAAGCTTTTTTTCATCACTCTCCCAGATTATGCCAACCTTTTAGGAGCACAAAAGCTCTGAAGAAGGAGCACTTCTCCACATAAACTTTTGTTCTGCCTGTCGCTTGTCTTTTACAAGAACAGCTATGGCTGGGATAATCCCTGGGCTTTACTTTCCACTGGGCTGTACCACAGCTGCGGTAGCTTTAGGAGACTTGTCTCCAAAGTAAGCTCCAAATAAACAGCAGAAACTGATGTCACTAATCTGGGTATTTACCCCGGATTAAATGGCAGATGCATGTTTTACTGCTGCCTCTTTCATTGTTTCTCATTTTACTACTTCTGTACCCATATCAGTCATATCCTTTTGTTTCTGTTCTCTCCTAGTCCTTTCTCCAGACTCATGGATTGCTTCTTCTCATGCAGATTTTGGCTGTGGTTACTCTCATCTGCTGGGCTGCAGAAAGTTCTGCTGATGGGTTTTCATTCAGTAATTCTGGTATTTCTCTGTGTGCCCTTACCTATACGTTCTTTCACTTCAGCTCCTTAAGTTCTGCACCCGTTCTCACAAAAACTCTGAAAATCTGGCAACCTCAAGCACTGCAGGGGAGGTGGTGGCTGGTGAGGTGTTATGATGTCCTTCTCAGCCATCCAGCAAGGAGTCAGACCTGAGGTGCTCCCCACTGAGGACCTCAGCTCAGCTAGGCCCTGAGGTATGCACTCATTTTACGTGCTTGTTTAATGTCACACAGCCCAAATTCAATAATGGCTGGGTGCATGTATTGATGCCAGCTGAACCAGAGCTTTAAGGCATGAACTAGCAGTACTTCAGCCAGGCAGCTGAGCAAGGGTATCCATTCCTTCACTTCAAGTTTGGCTTTCTCTCCTTCCCAAGGCCCTTTAATTGCTAACTCCTGAAATGCTTTTAGGAGGAAAATTTGGCTGGCACTTCTCTCTCTTTAAGAAGAAATCCCTCCCTGTATGTGGGTGTGGGTGAGTAGATCTCCGGGAAATAAGGTTTGTAGAGCTTGCAGCCTAGTTCTTCAATTCCACCCCTCCTTCCCCCCCTTTTTTTTTTCCTGAAGAAGAGATTATAAAATCAATAAAAGTTTGAAAGGCGCATTGTAACCAACCCTGATCCAACACCCACTCTAACCCCTCTCTGTGAAGCAAGTCCTAGCAGCAAATTCTGACATTGATCACTGCCGCACAGCTGCAGCTCCACCAGATGTGTGGGAGGAGCAGGAGCCCCTCAGCAGACCCCAAAGTCTGCAGGACTTCCCTGTGCAGAGTTGCTGAGTTTTAACCAGCCCAGCACGAGCAGCACTTCCTTACGATGCTTTTTCATGGCTCCGTTTGGGTCATGGGTGCTGACAGGGGTCCACAATTTGATCCCGATGGTTTTACTCCCCCAGAGATTGGAGTTTTGTCACCTTAGTCTTCTGGATAGCCCCAGGCTGAGATAGGTGCCTCAGGAGGTGGTTTGTTCTTCACTAGGATGAGCTGCCCTCAAGGCTGCCATCTTCAATTTGGGGTCGATGGCAGCAGCTGAGGGGAGCGGGTCTCCTCACCGAGGTACTTCAGGCAGCACCTGTCCCAGGCCTCAGGGAGGAGGACTGTAGCACATAGCAGTTGGCATTGCACAAATTGACATCGGGGTTTCAGGATGAAGGAGTGCCCCCAGAATCATTAAGGTTGGAGAAAACCACTAAGATCACCCAGTCCAACCATCAGCCCATCCCCACCATGCCCACTGACCATGTTCCTCAGTGCCACATCCACACAGCTCTTGAATACCTCCAGGGACGGTGACTTCACCACCTCCCTGGGTAGCCCGTGCCACTGTCTGTACCACTCTTTCTGAGAGGTTTTTCCTGATGTCCAACCTGAATCTCCCCTGGTACAACTTGAGGCAATTCCCTCTTGTCCCATCACTGTTGCCTAGGAGAAGAAGCTGACATCCACCTTGCCACAGCCTCCTTTCAGGTGGTTGTAGATAGTGATGAGGTCTCCCCTGAGCATTCTTTTCTCCAGACTGAACAATCAGCAACTCCCTGTAAGAAATGATGTGTGTGCACATGCATATATATATATTTCCAAACTTGTACATTTAGACATTTCCAAAACTGCTTGTCTGGACCAAAGATTTCAGAAGAGTCAAGTGATTTTTTATGTCTCCGTCCATGTTTTTAGATTTGAGAATTTGGATTGAGAATGCTTCATGTGCTCCAATCTGGTAGGTCAGATCTAACCTCTAATTGCTGGTGAACCTGAAGTCATTTGTTACACCTATAATACCATCTCAAGGTTCACCCATAAAACCCATGATATGGAAAAAAGAAACAAAGAACAAAATTATCTGCAGGCTGAACTGTGATTGATTATAATGTAATGATCGATGTCTTTGGACAGAGGGATATATGTGTTGCAATTATGTGGCTGGCATGTCATCTAAAGCTCTTCTGCCTGGACCACTTGCAGCTCACATGATCTCATTTCTCACTGAATGTAGCCAAGGTCAGTAGTTTTGAAAGATAGTAAACATCCACAATGTGGTGTGGGCTCCTCTTCTTAGTTTAACGTAGAACGGGAGATGGTGAATGGTGCATTTATAAAGTACTACATGAAATACTTAATACTGCCTTTTATTTATAATATTAATGTCTTGAAGAGCATTGTAGCAAATAAACGCTACAAGCATTCATTTTCTTTCAGAAAGTCAATCCTTTCACTGAAACTGTTTTACTGAATCTAGGAAATGTTTGCTTGCCTATGGGACACTGCTAGATGAGAAAGTTTAACATGCTGGAAATAATGGGCTCTTTTCTTACATTTTGACTGAGACTTTGGAAGAAACTCTGCTGGAGTTATTAGTACCTTTTGGGGTAATTTGAATCCATCCACGAACACACAAACATTATGAAGTACTGTATATGTACGTGATGAAACAACCTTTATTCCTTTAGAACTAGAGTAATAGGTTGTATTCAGGGAAGTTGTATTCACAAATGAGGCTGCTGTCTGGGGGCATTATCCATGTTATTCCACAGCATTCTTAGGGAGTATTGGGCAAATCACAGGTGCCAAACTTCATTTTCAGGGCTTAGCAAACACGACAAAAGTGATGATTAAAATTTCAGTGGGAGATGGGACAAGATAATGTGCTATGAAATGCTTGGTGCTGTGAAAATCAGGTATGTGGATCCACTTGACAAACACTAAACGTTGGTTGTATTTCAGATAGCTTTGGCTTTCATCTCCATGCAAAATGGAAATAATTTCAATGGAGGGTGATTTCATCACTGCTTAAAATGATGATGTAGTACAGTGAGACCACCAAGATTCTGCTCTACGCTTACTGGAGCTTTTATTGGAAAGTTGGTATAAAAGGAAAAGGCAAGATAACAATTTATCTCAATGCTTGGGGGTTGATTTACAGAATTTATACACAGTATCAGCATGCAAAAACAATTGTGCAAAACAAGGAGTCGTGGGAACTGAGACCCCAATTGTTTGCATACCAGTGTCTTGCGGACCTTTCCCTTCCAGAACAAATGTAACCACATCAACATCAGAAAGCCTCCTTGTAGCCTCCTGTTTGAAACAACCATATCCACTTTTGGAATATGATCTGCTGGAAGCAGGGGAAGTCTGTGCGTAGGCTGGGCTTTTATCAGCCCCTCAGATTAAAAGGCCACCACATCTGCAGAAAGGGTTGCAGCCCAAATGACGCATTACTTATGGGGGGGCTCTGTGCCCTGGAGGATTCCTGTCAGCAAGCGTGAGCTGGTGAATTAATCGCTGCCCGGGCAGATTATGAAAGTCTAACAGCTAAAACAGAGTATTTATTGCAATGGAGCACATAGAAATCTTGGAGCTGTTTTAGCTCAGAGGTCAGGTCATCCAGGCCAGGTTCTCCACTAGCATAAATCCACATGGTGTCACTCCGTGGTGAGGACAGGGCAGCACCAGCTTGCACCAACACAGCATTTGGCTCAGTGTATTGGGATGCAGAGGTCTGGGGCTGTGTCCCACAGTCTGTGTAGCTGGCTGGCTACCTTTTGTACCTGAGTTATGGTAATTTATGGCCAGTGACTGCACTGCCTAAAGGCACTGCCTGGGTGATTCTGCCCGGTCAGTTTTTGAGTTACTCAAGTCCTGGAGTTTCTGACATTTCCCGCAGCAGACTGCTCTGCAGTCTGGTACACTTCGCAGTTCAGAAATACCTCCTGAGTGCCAAGCTAAATTCTCATGCTCCTTCTTCCAGCCATATTTCCTTGAATCAGCCTAAACAAATTACCTCGCTAATGTGTGTGCCCTGCAAATACCTATCAAGAGTTATCATACTTTTTTATTACTTGTATCCCACCTAAGCTCACTCCTTCTTCCCCTTGTCCCCCTGCTCTCATACTATTGATATTACTTAATAATGCTTAAAGTCATTTTCAGCCCAATTCAGCTTCTTTTTTTTTTCTTTTTTTTCTTTTTTTTTTTTTTTTTTGTTCTGTAATGTGTGATGTATTGTCCTGTATGTTGTCTTTTCTCCAGGACACAGTTTCCCTTCAGCCATTACATAAACTGATCTCAGAAAGGAATCATGTACCTGGTCAGTGTTACTCTTTGGTATGGACACATCCTGTAGGCCAAGCAGGGCCTGCATGGACGGCCATCATGACTGGTGGCACCTGTGCTGTCTTGGGGCAACAAGGGCTCTCAGTGCTACCTGCCTAGGCCTAGCAGACTCCCTCAGGCAGGCTGGCAATGTAGCTGTGAGCGGACCAATGTTTGTCAGTCCCAGAACAATGGCCAAGTTTCCCTATTCGTCCTTACACAATATTTGGGTGTGTTGACGATGTATCTGAGAAAATCCAAGTATGTGATAACCCGGTGAATATGAATAGGGGCTGTTAGTGTGGTAGGAGTTGTAAGAACTGCACAAGAAGATAAATGCCACTGTAAGAGCCAGGGGAGCAACCAGCATGCCAAATGTATCTCAGCCTCCAAGGCACCATCTTGGGCTCATGTGTGCAACTCCTTGAGCCTGTCAAGGGCGGAGACCTCAGAAACAAACCTGATGAAAAGTTCTTCCTTGCCCTTCAGTGTTTGCCTTGCAACACCCTGATGGAGATTTTTCACAAAGCTGTTGATCTACAAACTTGTGTGCCATCACAGGAGACTTATGGAGGGAGGTGGAGGGAACTGAGATTCAGTCTGGAAAAGAGGAGGCTCAGGGGAGACCTTATCACTCTCTACAACCACCTGAAGGAATGTGAGGTGGGGGTTGGCCTCTTCTTGCAGGTAACAGTGATAGGATGAGAGGGAATGGCCTCAAGTTACACTAGAGGAAGTTTATGTTGGATATTAGAAAACATTTCTTGTCAGAAAGTGATGAGGCAGTGGCACAGGCTGCCCGGGGAG
>PPHD01001362.1:0-19657 GCA_002909625.1 Bambusicola thoracicus
CTCCAGGAAGGGAAACCCAGGGGACCCCAAAATAATTAAAAACAGCGGCAATGATCTGAGGAGAAACAAACTAATTTACTAAATATGGTATCGGAATGTAAGATAACACACTATAATACAATATAAATCAAAAATAATTGAGAGAAAGATTGCCCGAGATCCAAAGGCCTTACTCTAATACTGAAGCCTTGCATGCAGTCGGGAGCAACAGATTCGGCAGCGAGCACAAGACGAGAAAGGGCGAGTCAGATGACCTGCGCCCTTATATCTGTTCCCCTGAGCAGGAATGATAACAGTACTCGAAAAGGCTCTTGGGGAACAAAAAGGCTCTCAGGGAACATAGTTCTTCTTCTCTTCCAGGTACCTGGAACTAAAGCTTTGCTCCCAGTACACTGCATGATGTTGTGATGTGGAATACTGACAACCAAAAATCATAAAACCATGACACAATGAGGCGGCCAGGTCTAATTTTCAGGCACAGTGAACGCTCACAGCTCTTTATATGGAGTAGAATTCTGTGTGCTTCACGCCTTTTAAGACAGGGTCACGCAGACCTAAGACAAGCATCAAAGTACCTAATATTCATGATATTATGAACATCTGAGGCTTAGGAGAACAACTGAATAAAGAGATGAGTCAATATTTTCACACTCAAACCTCAAAATACATCATTTCATCATCAACACTAGACCTGACAGGAAGAATGAAGTGTAAAAACCAGCCTCTTCAACATGGAAACCCTTTATAACAGTCAAATGAACTACTTGGCTACTACATATTAAGAATTTATTTCTTTTCAACAGTGGTTACATTTTCTTCTCTTCTTGTAAAAACAAGATACTTGCAAATTTAAGAGTGGCACATGTATAGCATACCTATTTCAAAATACCAAAACCTTCCATTGTGACATGCTGGAAAGTAGAACCTAGCTGGCAGCTGGCATCATGCAACATAAAATTGTGTCGAGTATCATTATGACAGAATATACTACAGCAGAAGTGAAACTAACTTTTCCATTTGGGAGAGCTTATGGATTCAAAGCATCAGTCTGCCAGAAAAGATAGCCATCCAAGTAATAAACAATATGGGTCACCTCCTTACTGAAAAACATGAGTGTGAAGATCCGAGGAGTCTTCTCCAACACTGAACTACACTAAAACTCTGTTGAGCAATCCATATGAGAAATGGTGATTTGAAATTCTGAACCAGAACCAACTTGTTGCAAAAGGTGAACATAAACAAATGCTTCTCCCAGGATCACTGAACACAGATCATCTGCTGCACCGACCCTCAATCTATCTGGCTAAATAGAGGCAGATTTACAGAGGCACATAACACCCCCACACCCTGTGGGATCCAGGGTTTGCATGAGAAACTTCTTGACAAGAGGTAGAATTGAAACTGAAAGGTTTTTCTGTTAAGAAACTAAGACAGTAACTGGGTAGGATGCTCACATATAGGGTGGACACATTAGTTTTTTCAGCAGGTCGTTAGCAACAATACAGATGGACTGTTTTACCCCAAGGGTTTACTGAATCATGTATCTTGTCTGGAAAAGTATTGGAGAAAATTTTAGAACCATTTCAGGCTCAAGAAACGGTGATATTGTTACAATACGTAGGCCACTTGTTACTATCTGGAACAGAAAAATCGGAAGTAAAAGAGACTACAAATAGACACCTGAATTTCTTAGGAAAGCATGGACTATGAGTACCCAGAAAAAAAATCACAGTATGTGGTAAAAGAAGTTAGATACTTAGGATGTATATTCTCCAAAGGTAAACGGAGAACAAACTCTAAAAGGATTCAGGGAACTGTTTGACACCCTCTTCCCAGAACAATGAAGAAATTAAGAAAACTCCTAAGTTTAAATGGCTATTGTAGACTGTGGATAGAAACATATGCTTAGAAAACACAGAAATCACATCTCAAAGTATTGGAAGAAGAACCCAATATGTTAAATTAGACTGAAGAAGAAAAAGAAATGGTGGTAAAACTGAAACAAGATTCGGTTACGTACCAGTTTGGTTCTTCCTGCCCTGGATAAACCATTTGATCTCTTTATACCCATAAGTGAGAGTGCTGCTTTAGGAGTCTTAACCCAAAAATGGGAAGACAAAAGAAAACTTGTAGCTCACCTGTCTAAATTACTAGATCCTGTATCCTGCCGATTGCCAGAATGTTTTCAGGCAGTGGCAACAACTGCCTTACTGGTGGAAGAAAGCAGGAAATTGACCTTTGGAGGACAACTGATTGTTGTTATCCCTCAATCAGTAAAGAATATATTTTACTCAGAAGGAAGAAAGGCAGCTAACAGACTTCAGGATACTAAAATATGAAGCCACATTAACAGAAAGAGATGATTTAGCTATAGTCACTGACTATCCCGAATCCTGCCTCCTTCTTTTTGAAGGGAACTGAAGATACAGTGAATGTGGAACATGATTGTTTAGATTTAATCAATAATCAAACAAAGACCAGGTCAGACTTACGAGGTATACCCTTAAATAAAGTGGAAACAGTGTTTATAGAGTGGCACAAAGAAGATGATGTAATGGTTACACTGTCATTGAAGGGACAGAAGGGAAAGCTGAGGAAATGGGAGGTTTGTCTGGTAATTGATCAGCACTAACTTGTAAATTACATGCATAAAACCAAGCACTAAAACTGTTACAAGGAAAACAGGGAACTACATATACAGACTTGCGAAATGCATATGGAGTCATAAATTTAAAAAAAAAATTGGGAAGAAAGGGGTTTAATAAACAGTAAAAGGAAGGAATTGTCCCATGAGGAATTGATTAGACAGGTTTTGGAAAGCTTGTTATTACCTGAGGAAATTGCCATTGGGCATATAAAAGGGCACCAAAAAGGAAACTCTTAGTACAATGAGGAAACAGTCTCTTATGAGAAGGCTAAAGAAGATGCTTTGCAATCAGAAATGAAAATTAAACTGCTTTTTGTGCCTGACGTAAATCTCCACCTGGAAAGCAAATATTCAATGAGAAAGAGAAAGAAGCCTTCAAGGAGTTAGGAGCAAGACTCAGAAGGACAGTAGATTCTCCCTGATGGTAGGGAAATGTTGAATAAACAAGTAATGAGAGAAATTTTAACTACTCTACACCAAGGGAGACACTGGAGTGTCCAGACAATGTATGATGCTGTATTAAGAAAGTATGTATATGTAGGACTGTATACAAAGCAAATACGTAAAAGCTGTATAACATTAACGATTAAATGAGAAGGCGCTGCAGAAACAACCTTGGGTGGGTAAGAGCCAGGACTATGACATTTCCAAAGCATCCAAGTAGACTTTATTGAACTACTTAAAGTCAGAAGATTTAAATATTTGTTAGTATTAATTGACCATTTGTCTGGATGGGTAGAGGCTTTTCCTTCTGTATCAGCAACAGCTAATGTAGTGACAAAGATAATTTTGGAACAAGTAAGTGTGGGATTGTGGAAAATACCGACTCAGATCAAGGAACTCATTTTAATTCACATATCTTACAAAAACTAATGGAAACCTTACAGATAAGATGGGAGTTTCATACTCCATGGCATCCTTCCTCCTCTGTAAAGGAGGAATACATGAATCAGACATTAAAGAAACACCTGTAAAAACTGGCTTTGCAAACTAAACTCCCATGGACTAAATGTTTACCTCTAGCACTCCTAAGAATCAGGACTACTCCACAAACAGATGTGGGAGTCTCACCTTATGAGATGCTTTTTGGATTACCGAACCTGGGGAAAGGGAATGGAGCTCCCCAGCTAAAGATGTTTTCCTCCAAAACTATATTTGGGTTGTCTTCCTCTTTATTTTCCCTCAGACACCAGAGACTGTTGGCCCAGATCCCACCACTAGAGTCCAACGTCCACAAATTCCGAGCTGGGGAATGGATATTGATCCAGTCTTGGAAGGAAGCTAAACACCAACACAAATGGAATGGACCCTTCCAAGTTCTGTTGACCACAGAGACAGCTGTTCAAACCACTGAAAAAGGTTGGACTCATTATACGCAAGTTAAAGGAGCCATCAACTCACCTCCAGATTGTGGGGACTGGCAGGTTCAGATGATGGATGACAAGTCATCTTAAGAAGAATGCCCTCATCTGTCTCCTAGCCCCAGATATTGCTACGTTAAAAAGAACCCAAAATTATGGTACTGCTGGTAATAATAACTGGTCTCAATGGGGTTGGGGGTATAGGTTGGGAAAAGGATGATAAATGGAGAAGGGAAGCGGGATACGCTATGAAACTATGGATAAATGTAACTAAGACCAAGATACCCCAGATTATTCAGTTTGATGCTTGTCAGGTTAGCCTGTGGAGACCTGGAGGCTCAACAACAACTAACTAGTGAGAATAAATAGCTCTGCCCCAAAAATGAGGAACAGGTATTTAGGGGGCCACCATGTCCTGGATGGATTTATGTGTGGTGGACCACAACCTATAACGGATGGACTTACTCACCAGGTTCAACCAACTCCATCAGAGCTTTGAAAGATCAAATCACCGTATTTAAAGGGATTGCTCAGCCAAATTGCCAGCCCCTGCAGTGTAACCTCATAATGATAATGATTAGAAAGTCTGATAAATTTGTTAACTGTACTTATAGTTTTGGAGCAGATGTAACAGGAAAAGAGCCAGTGGTCAGATTGAGGATAGCTGTATGGGAACCATGGCCCAATGTTACTTTACTCAGGAAGAGAGAAATCCTGTAAAAGGAGAAAGGTGCCATCTCAGTAACTCCATTATAACTGTTAAGAAAATAAAGGAATTCTGACAGATGTTTGAGGTAGAAACAGGGTATGGGGAAGTGAATGTCTGGATAGAATGGGGAAATATACTGTTCAGAGTCTCAATCATAGCAACTGTTATGCCTGTGCTTCAGGGTGACCTGTTGCCCACGTGGTCCCCTTTCCATTGGGGTGGACTCGTGATGTCCAGGAAACTGAGTGTATGATTGCACTTTACCAGAAGACTGCCTGGGGAAATGAAATCTGTACGTCTCTCTCTTTTGTTCATCCCTCTCCGTAGTGGGAATACCAGAATTCCTTCCATATTCTCATACAGCCTATCTCTCACAGCAGGATGGGAATGTCACCAGGTTCCTGGGGGAAACTGCCCTGTGCACTGTGACCTTAAAAACTGTGAAAGATGTGGCGAGGAACTACTTGAGACTGAGAATCCCCAGAGCAAATCTCTGGTGGTATTGTGGAGGGAAAATTCTGCATTCTGCCTTGCCTTCTAACTGGAAAGGTACTGTGCACTCATTCAATTGGCTGTAACATTCACACTGGTATTCAGAAAAGAGAATCCCTGAACACAAGGAAGGAGCAAAAGAAGTCTAGGGGTATAATCTGATGACAGAATATACATAGATTCTACTGGGGTACCCAGGGAAATCCCTGATGAACCAACTTGCAGTGCGGTTTGAGTCTTCACTATTTTGGTAGATAACTATTAATAAGAATGTAGACTGGATCAACTATATTTACTACCATCAGCAGAGATTCATATACACTAGAGATACTATAAAAGGGATTGCAGAACAATGAGATGCCACTAGTAGGATGGCATGGGAAAGCAGGATAGCATTAGACACGATGTTGGCTGAAAAGGGAGGAGGTGATGCTAGGCGGTCAGTGTTGCACCCTTATTCCCAACAATACTGTTCCTAATGGTACCATAATTAGGGCACTGCAAGGACTCACTACTCTGGCCAATGAACTGGCAGAGAATTCAGGAGTAGACACTTCACTTACTGGATGGTTAGAGTCCTGGTCTGGTAAATGGAAAAGAGTAGTAGTATCCGTATTTACATCTTTATTTGTGGTAGCAGGGTTTTTAACAGCAGTTGGCTACTGTACTATCACCCATGTTAGAGGACTGGTCCAGTGGCTAATCGAAACCAATCTATCTAAGCAGATGTCAGTAGGGCCACCACTGTAAAGATGTTGATGGTATGTGAAGAAGTAGAAAATGGTGATCAGGACAACCTCTGCACAGAAAAGAAGTGTGAAGGCTGGAAGTCACCTACAGGACTATGCCTTAACAGAAATTGCAAAAAGCAATAGTTGTGTAAATAAAAGTAAGGGCGAATTGTGGGAGGCAACATATTATTTTTGCAAAAAAGACATAACTCAGAACCCATGATACCAGGTAAGTGTTTGTCTGTGGAGAATGTGTATTCTTGAGAGATAAAAGGAATAGTACTAGTCTGAAAGAATGTCATTTTTAGAGCTATCAGGAGAATGTGGCTGGCATGTTAACTCTCCTCCCTTGGGAAGATTGCTGGAAAGGGGGTGGGGGCAATCAAAGGTAATGGCTTTAAGACATACATCTGCATCCAGAACTGCACAAGAAGAAACAAACTTATCTGGCAGATATATGCAGGAGAAACTGGAGAGGCAACTACTTTGTGGATTTTGCTTACTTGGCAAGACAAAGAAAGATGGACTTTTGTCAACTACCTGCACAGGGACTGTGCACGTGATATTCAAACAGGGGAGAATGTAATGGAAGTAGGGGAGGGACTCAGTATTGGGAACTAGGAGACATAAGAACTTTGTTTCCTTACAGCAGGAGCTTCTGCTTGTGGAACACCCACCACTGCAATTGCAAAAGAAAATACTGTTTATTGAGATCCTTGCCTGTGCCTGAGCTTACAAGTGCTTCTCACAGGTTGAACCTCCATTGCTATACTACCATCTGCCTCTGACAACTGGTAACAACACACAAGGCTGAGGTACTTAACTTTTTTGCCTCAGTCTTCTCTGATAACTCACCACACAGCCCTCAAACAACTGGTTTGGTAGCAGGGGACTGGGGAAGCAACATCTCTCCCACTGTAAGTGAAGATCAGGTTTGTGACCACCTGAGGAACGTGAGCATCTGCAAGTCTATGGGTCCCAATATGACACATCCCAGAGTTGTGGGGGAATTGGCTGATGTACCTAAAAAGCCACTCTCAATGATATTTGAAAAGACATGGCAATCAGGTGAAATCTGTGGTGACTGGAAAAAGGGCAACATCACACTCATTTTTTAAAGGGGTAAAAAGGATAAGTCTGGGAACTACCAACCTGTCAGTCTCATCTCTGTGTCAGGGAAGATTATAGAACTGATCCTCCTGGAAGCTGTGCTAAGGCGCATGGAAGGCAGCAAGGTGATACAGAAGAACCAGCATGGCTTCACTAAGGGCAAATCCTGCTTGACCAACCTAGTGGCCTTCTGTGATGGTGTCACAGCAACAATGGACAAGGGAAGAGCCAGTGATGTCATGTATCTTGACTTCAGTAAGGCCTTTGACAAGGTACCCCACAACACCCTTCTCTCCAAATTGGAAAGATATGGATCTGATGAGTATACTGTTTGATGGATGAAGAACTGGTTGCAAGATTGTACCAAGAGAGTGGTGGTCAATGGTGCAATGTCTGGATGGAGATGATGACAAGTGGTGTCCCCCAGAGGTTGGTGCTGGGACCAATACTCACCAATATCTTCATCAGTGACATTGACAGTGAGGCTGAGTGCAACTCCAGCAAGTTTGCAGATGACACCAAGCTGTGGGGTGCGGTCAACACACCAGAGGGATAGGATGCCATCCAGACAGACCTAGACAGGCTTGAGCAGTGGGCCTCAATGCACTTCATGAGGTTCAACAAATCCAAGTGCAAAGTCTTGCACCTGGGTCAAGGCAACGCTCATTACCAATACAAACTGGAGGATGAAAGGATTGTGCGCAGTCCTTTCAAAAGAAACTTGGGAGTACTGGTGGATGGGAACCTGGACATGAGTCAGCACTGTGCCCTCACAGCCCAGAAAGCCAACTGTATCCTGGGCTGCATCAAAAGCAGTGCAGCTAGCAGGGTGAGAGAAGTGACCCTGCCCCTCTGCTCTGTGCTGGTGAGACCTCACCTGGACTACTGCACCCAGATGGGGATTCCTCAGTACAGGACAGACACAGACCTGTTGGAGTATGTCCAGAGAAGGGCCACAAAAATGATTCATGGAATGGAACAGTTCTCCTGTGAGGACAGGCATAGAGAGAGCTGGGGCTGTTCAGCCTGGAGAAGAGAAGGCTGCAAGGTGACCTGATAGTAGCCTGTCAGTATCTAAAGGGGAGCTAGAGGAAAGAAGGAGACCGACTCTTTATCAGGGTTTGCTGTGACAGAAGAAGGGGAAATGGCTTCAAGCTCAGGATGGGTAGATATAAGGAGAAGGATATAAGGTAGATATAAGGCACTGGAACAGGTTGCCCAGTGATCTGGATGATGCCCCGTCCATAGAGGCTTTAAAGGTTAAGCTGGGTAAGGCCCTGGGCAACCTGACCTAGCTGTAGTGTGCCTGCGCCTTGCAGGGGAGTTGGACTAGATGGCCCTCAGAGGTCCCTTCCAACTCTAAGGATTCTATGATCATAAGCAAACATCATAAAACAGGAGGCGTTACTTTCAAAGCAGCTCTCACACAATATATTTAATACATAAGTAACAAAACATTTTAATTCTTAATATTTTTATTGAAACATTTTAAAAAAGAAAGCAACAAAACAAAACAAAACAAAAAAAAACAAGTGGGATGTTTGACCTTGTTTTTGTGAAAGCAACACGAATCTGGTTCAGTGGCAGTGGTTGCAATTCTTAGTGTGGTATCAAGGGGTTAATCAGAGATTTCCGATGAAATATTACTCATTTTGTGCTTCATCCTTGTCAGTTGTTCACAAATGTATGCACTGCCAAAAAGCAGTTTGTGAAGTGAGATATTTTCTCTATTAAGAGAGGTCTCATGGAAGTCTGTTAAAGAGACATACCAATTTTTTTTAGTTGAGTATTTTATTGCATCTCTACAGATTCCATCTGAAAATTTTCATGTAATGTATTTATACTGACAGAAAATGGAGTTGCAAACATAAATTGACAATTTTTTTGCAATCCTGAGACCTATTCTCAAATTCCTGTATCAAAGCAGAAATCAATGCTCATATTTTTCTCTGTTCACAGAGAAACTGACTTTGTTTAGCCAATGCATACAATCATTTGTCATAACTTCAGTTGGCACTGCACTGTGCTCTCCCTGTGTCCTGGTTTCAGCCAAGACAATGATAATTGCACACCAGTGTCTGGTTGCTGCTGAATGCACACCTGGGGCCAGGTTGGGTCACTTGGCAGGGAAAAGCTGTTGCATTCATAGCATGAGGCAGGCCACACTGCAAGCTGTGCTAGGCCACAGGTCCAACATGTCTGATTTAATGACGAACCAGACACTTAAATGTTCTAATGGTATTACTCTGAGTATGTTAAAAGATATAGCTGTCATTCACAGAAAAGAATAAAACCCAAAGCACACGTTTTAGGGCCCTTCAGTACTTGCTGTGACTTATGGCACAATACAGGATATCTTGCTGGAGTGGAGTGGGAGGTAAAGTAGGGATGGCTATCAGTTTACAAAATGTAGCTGGCCATAAAAATACTTTCTTTGTTTTGGAGAGGTAAAACCCTACCATGCTGGACTGGCAATTTCTCCCACTTTAACACACTAGCTGAAAAGGTAATAAAAGCCCAGAGCCTGATTTTCAGTGGGTTACCTTCATCTGCTCCACGGTACATGCCAAGATTCTTGCTGGGTTTAAGTCATTTTTTGAACAAAGACATTTTCCTTATTGCAGGCAACAGTGCCCCACCAGTCACAAAAGGTCAAACTGTAAACAAGATTTCTTTGCACAGACTGGTTGTAAATGTTATAAATCACAGGACATTGATTAATCCACTGTACTGACCAAAAAGTCATATCTACCCATATCTACTTTATGAGCTGATATCTAATATAAACTGACCTCCTCTATCCTTTGATAGCTTACATGTATATTTCCACTTCTGATTTCCTCCAGAGAGCTTGCAGCTACCAGAAGGTGTATAACTACTGACATGCAAACTTTCCCACACAATCACCAGTATCAGCATTTTATTTGGTCTAGGAGTTACTACAGATCCCACTCTCACTTACATTGCTCCTGTACTCTCCGTTGTTAATGACTTCATCCACTTCAAGCCAATATCCAAATTTAACATCCTTATGTATACTCACTAAATACAGTTTAAAAAATAAGAAGAGCAATCACTGTTAAAAAACAAACGAAAAAACCCATAAATGAAGTAGGACCTCATTGTGGCCTTCCTTGAAAGGAGCATACAAACAGGAGGGGGAATGACTTTACGAGGGTGGATAGTGATAGGACAAGGGGGAATGGTCTTCAACTGAGACAGGGGAGGTTTAAGTTGGATATTAGGAGGAAGTTTCTCATCCAGAGGGTGGTGACACACTGGAACAGGTTGCCCAAGGAGGTTGTGGATGCCCCATCCCTGGAGGCATTTCAAGGCCAGGCTGGATGTGGCTCTGGACAGCCTGATCTGGTGACTGGCAACCCTGCACATAGCAGGAGGGTTGAACCAGATGATCACTGTGGTCCTTTTCAACCCAGGCCATTTTATGATTCTATGATTCTACGACTGAACACCAGCCCCTAAAAAAATCACAAATGCTTAAATCCTTGATTATTCTTTATAATCTACCAGACCACTTGTAACAGACCATGACACAATTGCAATAACTTCACAGTTAATTATAAATAGAAGTAAGACAATAAAACGCAGTGACATGTAGGAAGTCAACAATGTCCTAGTTATAAGCTGACCAAAAAACTCAAAATCAATAACTGGCTTTGAATGGGGTCTATATGACAGAGCACCAGCAACCTGCATAATCCAAATTACTCTTACAGACACTACAGATCTCTGTTTCATACCAGAGTAGCCTTTTTGGGGGGTGCTATAAGAGAGGTAAAATATAAGCTGGCCCTAAGTTATGATCTGGGGGTTATAAATTGTTTGCATGTGTTGTTTTCTTTGTTATTTAAACCCATAGTGCTGGCCAGTAATGCCCTGACCATCCCCATGAGGGCAAACGATCACAACAAAATTTCTGCATATCTTGCACAACCCACCTACAGCAACAGTCTACCTGTGGCATGGCACTCTGAGGCAACAAACAAAAGGACTGAGAATGCAGGACAAAACCTCACAGAGCAAGAAAATCAGAAGTACCTAGCACTGTCCCAAGGTCCATTAAAGTCTCCTACTAAGTTGCAATACACTGATCTGCTAAACAGAGAAACATCTTTAAACCCTTAGAACAATGCAAGAGTGGGCTGAGCAATAATATAATGACTTACTCTCACTTTGGACTTACCAGAAGTTGCCCTGAACAATTCAGGTACATATAATCTCTTATTCTGTTCTCCTTCCTATTGCAGTTCAAATTTTAACCATTTTAATGATTCATGGCAGTGAAAAGTTTTGGTGTCTGATGCCAAATTCACCTATAAAAGCTCTATTTTAAAAGAAGCCTGAAATACCTAAAGAAATCACAACTACCTGAAACAGCATAATCTTAGATTTCAAAAAGGAGGAAACATTCATCAATAATGCAATACTGCAACACTGTGCAAGATTATTAAAAACAAAAAAACAGGAGAGAGAGGGAGAGTATTTAGAAATTTCTTACCAATGCATATTGTCCATGCAACTAGAGGAAACAACGCACTTAAAATAGTCAGATCTATTTATATCTCTTAACTTGACATTACTGAATAACGTTGAATCAAACTAATACAATATTTTAAATGAAATTTAAAATGATATTTTAAAGATAGCAAAGGTCTAGGCCTTGAAACTATCTTTAAAAACAAAAAGAAAGTTGCAAGGAATTCACAGGAAAGTATATGAATTTAGGCAGGCATATAATAGCCTTAAAAAGACTGTACGGATGTAGTAGAAAGAGGGTGATTAAACATTTACTACTGCACTTATACAGGAGTGAAGCAATAGTAAACAAGAGAGAATTTTTCTTCATTAAGAATGTAAGAATTATGCCATTCTAACTTCTTCACATTTTTTGGTCTCTGTCTGGTACGTTTGTTACCTTCCCTACTTCATTATTTATTTGATTTAAAGTATTTCTCATCCAGATTTGCCTAAGCAATTTGCACATAGTTATTAACTAATTTTATTAGAGCACAATCTTTAAGATGACAGTTATTTAACCACAGGTTATGGATGTGAGCATTGCCGGTCTGCCCTTCATCCAGATCCTGGAAATGAGTGATGGCTTCATTAGCCTCATCTAACCTGCCCTTGACTTCTATGATTCAGCTCTGCTAAACATCAACAATTTCAACTTTGCAGAAGATAATGATTTTCTGCTCTGGTAAAAATAATTGTGTCAGATAGCAATACCACTTGAAGCATTAATCCTGAATTGAATTCCACCTCTCCGCAGCTGCCTAAGGCAAGTAAACCATGGCTCAATCTTTGCTCAGTGCAAACAGTAATGTAAACTGATACCATGCTATGCTTTGTGCCCTATTACATGAGATGATAAAGGCTGAAAGAATTAGCAACAAAGCCTCATTTCCATCCGAAAGAATAGAGATGTTGCACACAATTGTCAGAGCCACAGATGGATCAATCAACTAATGCGTGTGTATTTACAAATACATGTGTGTCCACACAAACATACACACATATACACTCCCATCCATACAAGCAGAATAAGCAGAAATGTTGAAGCTGATTCAAAACAATTCATCTTGGCTCTTTTCAGTAATTATCTAAACATGCTCACAAACATTAAAGGGTTTCTCACCTGTGGCAAATGCAACTGCAGCCCCTCACTGGGAATGGGCTGTCGAGACGGAGTCTGGTCCAGCTGCATGTTAAACAAAGATGCCAGGGCTGATTGAGCAGCTCGAGCTTTTGCAAGCTTTTTATTCCTTCCTGATCCCTCAAATGTTTGCCCATCCACAGCGACAGCCATGACGAAGTTTTTGGCATGGCTCTCCCCGCTCTCTGAGAGGAACTCATACTTCAGGCCTGGCCGCAGCTCATTCAGGATCATTACAGGATTCTTCCCACTCGCAGTCGGGTATGGCAACGATGCAGGGAGAGGCAACTGGGTAAGGCTACTTGCCTCAGCAGCCGATGACAGGCCATACTCCCTGCTGGAGCCAAAGGAGCCATCCCCATTGGACCCTAGGTAAAAGGAAGCAGTGGAAGGAACTGGAGTTTCAAATCCATTGAAAAGTGTGTCAGGAAAGTCTGCCTGGTCAGATGTGAAGTCCGTGTTGACAGAGAGAGTCCTCCCCATGGCCAGGTGTGCTTCTGATGCATTTGGGAACTGGACAAATGACCGCAGAGCCTTCTCAGCAGCATGGAGCTTGGCTTTCTTCTTCGTGGGGCCAGAACCCTCAAACACCTGTCCGTTAACCTCAACAGCCATCACAAACATTGGGGCATGAACTGGCCCTGTCTGGGACAGCAGCTTGTACTGTAAACCAGGTTTGATCTCGTTAAGTTGCATCAGGGCATTCTTTGGCAAAACAGGACCCGGTGTTTTCTTCCTCTTCTTAGGGCGAAATTTGGAGTGGCCATTGTTGCCTTCCTCCAAAGGTCGCTTTCTGCTGCTGCTGCTGCTGCTGCCACCATTGGAGAGCTGAGCCCCCTCCCCAGTGCCTTGTGCATTGCCATCCTTGGGGGGAACGTTGTCCATGTTGCGGTTTTCTTTAACATCAGTGCTGCTTGAACCTGCGGTGCCCAGAAAGAGTAACTTACAATGCCTTTGTTGCAGGATCTTGTAAATGCAAAATTTATAGATTCCTTTATCTCTCTTTGTAATTGGTTAAGTGATGTGTGCTCACAGATTAAAGCTTTTGCAATGTAAATGAAGAGCAATATCTCTTAAGAACTCAAGAAAGAACACACTCAAAACTTTCAAACTTGTTCTTGACACTTCCATATAGCAATAAAACATTGCAGCATTTTTTTCCAACAAACTAATGCTGAAACAAATTTTTTACTGATAAATTACGTTTGGAGTGAAAAATGCCTTAGAACAGAAAAACAATCTGTATTATTTGTAGAATAAACTATCAATAGCAAAATAAAAATGGATACTTCCAACCAATGCTAGGAGATTTATATTTAATTATACTTTATTCTTATTTTATTCATATTGCATTTCTGTCCCACATGATTTTATTTTCTCAATTCAAGAAATAACATACACAAAATCTGAGTCATGAAAAACCGAGCAGTTCTTTGTTAGGCGCCTTGACTGAAAACTGTATGTTTTGCTTCCCTATAGCTGTGCCACATTCTCCAAATTCAGTCTTCCCAGTCTTCATATCACCTCAACTCAATTTGCTCATAAGCTTCATCTGCCCTGGGATGATTGCCTGCCCAACACACAGCAGCTTCAGCAATGGGCTCATTCAACAGAGGCTAGGATAAAGCAAAGCGCTTCTCACAGCAACTCGGACCCTTTAGCAGCATACACTGAACACAGCTGTAAAAAAATCCTGTGTCTAACTTAGACTGCACTGGAAAACTACTTTTTATATGATTTCACACAGCCTTTGACTGAGAAACCTTTTATTTGCCATTCATACGCAGGTTTTAAATTTCTCGCAAAGTAAAAGCCTGCTCTCTCAGATTTTAAAATAAATATGAAGATTGCTTCTTTAGGACTACACAGAACACAAGATGTGTGACAAAATCTGCACAGTCACAATGATGATATTTTAATGGGAAAAAAAAACAATGTGGTATTGCATTATTAATGATTAATTTACCGATTTGTTTTTTAAGTAGAAAATTGGGGCAATGATAAAGTTGGATACACATTTCAAGAATTATACTTACTATAACTGGAAAGATCTCATTTTTACTCTGATCAAAAAAACGAATGAAATAACTTATTTGTGCTTTATAGTGACATTCATTAATGAAAAGGCAAATTCATTTGGTCAAGTGTTTCTAACTCTTCTGTTCCAAGACTTCAGAATATCTAGTACTATATTAAATCCACACTAATAATAGGTAATATTTATTGAAATTAGAGCAAACGAAGATGGAAGATCTCAACAAATTTCAAGCATGCTTTCTTAAGCATTTACTACCATGCACACATCACTTTGCCCAGCTTACAAAGGCGATGGAATGGTTACTAAATTTTCATTTATAACATCCTTCAGCAAAAGCTCAATAGGTTACTCCTTTCGGTGCTCAAAGAGAAAAAAAAAAAGAAAAAGATCAAAAGAAAAATCCTAAAATAGAACATGCAAAGTAGAACATGTTAAATTTCAGTAGCATAACAAGGAATTGTACAGTATTTAACATTGAATTCTGGTCAAATATTGTACTGAAACATAAAACATTTGGGAGTATTTCTTAGCTAGAAATCTGCTAAATTTAATAAAGAATCTCTCATAATATTCAGCCACAAATTACATTGTCTGCAGAACATGTGTAGAGACACAGCAGTCAATACACAAAGTTCGTGCTTATCACTCCTTATCTTAGTGATCACAGTGAAAGAATTTAAAGAAAATAGAACAAATTTTTAAACTTCCTTAGATTGATCGTCTCACCTGAAGTTGTAATCTCCAAAAGTTATCTAAAATTATCTAAAACAGTGCTTTTCAAGCATCGTTCTTACCAGTAGCAACATCAATTTGCTACAGAAGAACGTAACTTTTTGGCTAAAGAAATTTCTTCATTCAGTTAAAGCCAAAAAACAGCTTCTGTTTGTATTTTCCTCTTTATAACCAATGCCTGTGGAAGCCATATAAGGAAAATACAAGCTGAACAGACTGCAACTGAACGTAAAAAGAGAAGCTTTATTTCCAAGTTCAACAGCTGGAGGACCTATTTAGTCAATTTCATTACGAAAGTACTGGAAATGATGTCCTGTCAAAGAGGGAGGATTTGCAGGGAGCATGAAAGAAATTCGTACGCTTACCTTGGTTTGGAAAAGAAAAAGAAGGGAAGAAAACTAATTGCCTGCAACTTACTAGGCATGTTAACTTTAGAGAACCTGTAGGGTGGAAGGAACTAGGAGAGAGAGCAAGTAGGGAGCTAGCAGCTGGTGTCAAACCCCAGACACCATGAAAGTAGGTAAATTTCCACATCATTAAGGTGATCCAAATCAAAACCATGCACATGGTGGAAAGAAAAAGTCCTTCTCTGTGAACCAGAGGGCTCTGGTTTGTTTCATCCCATTAAATATTGAACTGGAAGAAAGAACATCTGTTTTTCAGAATAAGGGTGAAGATTTCCTTTTAGAACTTTCCTTTAGTCAGTCCTGCTCAGCAGCTGTGAGTTCCCCTAATTACCTTTGGGCTGAAAAAGAACTGAAAGGTTAGTCAAAAAGTAGGATTAGCTAACACCACCTGCTAAAGTCAAAGAAGTCATCTTTCATAATCTTTCCCATATTTAGTCATTCTAAACTTTCTCCATCCCAGCTCCTCCCTGTTGTTCAGAAAGGACTCTCATTTGCTTCTATTGCAAGGCCTTATCCTGGTGGAGGACATCAGAATGGGCTCACTACCTCATCTAGCCCAACGGCCGACTGCATGCAGGGTCAATAGCAGACCCCAAAAGAAGGGTAAAACCAGAACAAAGGCCCTGTGGCACATCCCCAGAGAAATCTCCAAGCCTTCAGCGAGCTGCAGTTCTTGAGGTGTCCTGAGGGGAGCTGCAGATGTCTTTTTTCTCCCATTTTTTCTAATTGCTTTTACATACTCTTGGTATCACTTCTGAGTTTCATTATACACTGAATAAAAACGTATCCCACTGCTTGCTTTGAATCCCCATCTGCTAATCTCACCTAATACGTCATTTCTAATTTGTTGATTTCTTAATTTTATGATTCTAATAATAATAATGCTCCTGATTTTACATGTATACCAAGCGTTTCAACCTTGTCACTCCCTATCCACCACTTTTTGAACAGACATCCATTGGGTGTTAAGGAGCAGGACACACTGTAGATTTACCTTTTTTGCTCTATTTTGCACTCTTTTTTGTTCTGTTAACACAATGTTTTAGACACCGTAAGACTCTGAGATGTCTCCCACACACTTTGAAGGGAATGAGAAGCCCTGAGATCTCTGTCTGACCCAGGATCCCATCAAAGCTCAAGCTAGGAGCAGTACTCAAAACAAAATTTTCCTGCTCTAAAGCAGAGTACACAGAAGGCACCAACCATCACTCCATGCTCTTTTCTAAAACACAGCTTAGCTCATTTCATGTGTCTGATTTGGAGTGCTGCCAGAATCACAGCTAAAACAAGGCAGGAGAATTAGAACTGTAAATGTTAAAACACTGTCAAGTTAAGTATAGTACTTAGGAGAGGGCTGATGGGAAAAAAGATTACCATTTGAACGGTTAAAAAAACCACTCCAGAAACGGATGTTTTTCTTTTTTTTCCCCAATTTTTTGCAGTTGAGAACAAGATTACATACACAACCGTGGTAGATCTAACAAACTCAAAATCCAAGATTTATAAAAGAAACTAATGCTATATTTTACATATGTACATGTATGCTGGAGTTCAAGAAGCATCTGGACAGTGTTCACAGACATACGGTCTGATTTTTGGGCGGTCCCATGTGGAGTCATGAGTTGGACTCAACTATCTTTATGGACCCATTCCAACTTGGGATATTCTATGATTCTATATATGTATCTATATTCAAGTCTATACATTTTTCAGTCTTTAAGTTCTCAAGTATTGAATACGTTAGGCAACCTTTTCAAGTTGATCACAGCTGTTGTGTATTCAGCTCTTTGAAGCAGCATCAATATAGATAAAAACATCTGACAACAGCATCCTGTTTTATTAAACAGTACAGCTACCTATGATTTAAAAATAAGATATTTTTCCTAATACTAGCCTCCTGGACCTCAGTACAAATATCCTGATGGCAGGATGCTGAGGCATCTTTCACTGCACAACACGCACCAATGGCAGACAATCAGACTTCACACAACACAAGATTATTCAAATGAAAAAGCTCATGGAACCCATTATCACATTAGCCAACACTAAAATGGTTTGTATGCTACCGGCTACATGAAATGTCTTCTGTTAAAAATGTTCACTTGATGGATTGTACAGTCTTGGTCCTCAACCCTTCTAATCATCTGGCTTTCTCATGTCATAATGATCTTTATTTCCATCAAGTATCACAATGATCTGCCAATTAGAATTGCACAGAAGTCTCTCATCCTGAGAGTTCTGCACAAATCTGCTCTCATGTTAACCCATCCAACCTTGGGTAACCTGCATCCCTACTGCCTGCCCTTCTGTGAGGTAAAGGAATTTGCAGAAAAGCAGCTGAGATAAAGTACACCTGCAACCCAAGATGGGTCTTACGTGCCACTCAGAGTGGGACACATAATACTCATAAGTAGCGTCAATGCAGTATACCCAACTATTTATCAAAACAGGAAATTATTTTGTAGATATAAGTTATAACTAGACTAGCACATAACCGAGTGTACTTCAAAAACACTTTTCGCTCAGAAGCTCAGAATTACACTTATGTCCTATATTTAAAAACATACAAAAATTATTTTAATTCATGTGTCAAAGTTCCTTCAGTCATCTCTGTGGCTTATGAGAAAAAGCCACCTTCGAAACGATTGCATAGTTCAGTAGAGTAAACAAACACATCTTACTCATGTTTTCTTCATCGTCTACATCCATTGTGAAATACTTTTGCTGGTTTTTTGGCTGGTGGAGACTGCTTCTGTCTGAAAAACAGGAAGTGGGATATTAAATATAGCCAACATACAAGGTAAAGCATTAAATCTCCTTTATACCAGAGGTCTGGGCACTAATTTTGATTTGGGCTGTCCATAGCTACTTCTGTAAGCTGAGGTATATGTTGCAGAACTGCAAATTCTGCAAAGTTTGCAAGAATGTGTTTTTTGTATAGTGAACTACAGCAATTTTTTTTTCATCTGAAAGAGTATATAAAATATTTTATCTCACTGTCAGTTAGTGGTGGTGGGTTTGGTTGTTGTTGAGTTTTTTTGTTTGTTTTTTTAAGGATGACCACTTTCATAGTAGTTAAATGAAGCAACGCTCTTCCCATGAGGAGCCAGCAATGTGTCTCAACATAAAGTTAATGGCAAACCCATTCTGCAGGTTAACACACAGGCAATTCAAGCAGTCAAGACACTGAAGATGCAATTGTTTACACAGCACCATACTGATGTACATTTGTTTGGTTTGTTTTGGTTAAATCTAGTCGCTAACCTGAAATGATACTCTACAAACAAAAGATGTAAGCCCAACATCAGCTGAAGGACAGAATGAGTAACATTATCTTCTCTCCTACACATGAATTGTGCTCATTCCTTATTATTAATCAAAACATTCAGACGACATTACATATAGATTACCTGGCTATGGGAAAACAATTTTATTAACCACTGAAACTTTCGCTCTTGTGCTCAAGAGGGACAAATCTAAAGGTGATTGTAAGCATCTGACAAAAGAACATTCAGCATTTTACTTGTACAAAAGCAACACTTTTACCCTAATCAAAAGCAGTAGTTAGGGGGTGGTTTGTTTTGTTTTTGTTGTTTGTTTTCTTTTTCTTCATGAAGAAGAGTGTGACAAGTAAGACCAACAGTAAACTGCTGCAAACTTCCAAGTGGCATGAAGTTAAAATACTAGGCTTACACACACTGTTTTTCTCAAGACTCCCAGGAGCACCTAAAACAAATTACAGAATTTTCTCCA
>PPHD01001362.1:19683-33443 GCA_002909625.1 Bambusicola thoracicus
CCCCCTCCCCCCCCCCCCCTCCAGTTCAAAGATGGTATGTACAAACTGACTATATAAACTCTATTTTGCATACATAATAGCTTTAGGTAAATTGTGAGTTTCTGACTGACAATCTCTCTTTCTATGCCCCTGTGGTCATTCACACTACGTACTACAATCTTTCCACTCAACTGTAACAAATCCCAGTTTCCATTTAATGTGTGTAATTCAAAGAGCGTTTAAGCCCATCGCTCAAGCCTGGTACAGAGGCATGCTCACATCTGTATACTTAAGCTCTACACACCTGTTCTCTTCCCTCCATCTGCTCATCCCCATAGAAAACTGTGAGACTTGTCTTTTGGACTTCAGATGCCTCTGGATTACATACCTATATTGAAAAACATCCCACTTTGTTAATGGGGCAACCAGTAAGTTATGCTAAACAAGAAATTGCAGATTTTTTTTTATTAAACGTTATGTGCTACTAGTAAGGCTAAAACTCCTGGCATGCTAATATTAATTGCATAAAATATGTACAGCATTACGTACTGTTACGTAATCAACAGGAAAAACTTATCTGTAGTAACAGCAGAAGTAACACTGATTCTGTGAAGATACACAGCTCAGGCACCACAGTCAAAGTATACCTGAAATCCACCTATGGAAAGTCTTTTTTTTTTCCAGGCAAAAGAAAATATTTAAAATGACTGTGAAAGAGGTGTTTTTTTATGTTGTGCATATTTAACAACAAATCAGCTCATGGACACACCAGCTATTTTGGTATAAGAATTAAATTCTAACTTCTCCAAAATGTTACAAGCATGTTGCACACAGTGTTAAATTCAGCTGGAAACAAATTAATCTCCCTTTCCTAACCCTACCAACAACATATACTGTACATGTGTATACAGTACATCCTGTAAACTATGTACCTGTTAATGATCTTCAGGACTTTAAAACACACTTTCCTTAAATTCCTCCAAAAATATTGACTCTACCATCTCCCTGGGCAGCCTGTTCCAATGTCTAACCATTCATTAGAGAAAATTTTTTCCTAATTAGCAACCTCAACCTCCCCTAGCACAACTAGAGCAATTACCTCACATCCTACTGCTGTTACCTGAGAGAAGAGACAAATCCCCACCTCACCACAACCTCCTTTCAGGCAGCTGTAGAGAACAATAAGGTCTCCCCTGAGCCTCCTCCTCTCCACACTGAACAATCCCAGCTCCCCATCAGACTTGTGCTCCAGACCCTTCATAGCATCATCACCCTTCTCTGGACATGCTCCAGGACCTTGGTGTCTTTCTTGCAGCGAGGGGCCCAACACTGCACACAGCACTCTCGAGGTGCATCCCCACTGTTGCTGAGTGCCAAGGGATGATCGCTTCCCTGCTGCTGCTGGCTGCACTATTTCTGATAGAAGCCAGGATGCTTCTTGGCCACCTGGTCACACTGCTGGCTCATGCTCAGCCAGCTGTCAGATAACACCCCTTGATCCTTTTCCTCTGCACAACTTTCCAGCCACAAGCCTGTGGTGATCCATGGTTTGTTGCGACTAACATGCAGGACCTGGCACTTGGTTTTGATAAACTTCATCCCACTGGCCTCAGCCCAGCAATCCAGTCTGCCCAGATCCCTCTGTAGGGTCTTTCTACCCTCAGGCAGATCAACACTTCCTCCCAGCTTGGTGTCATCTGCAGTCTTACTGAGGGTGCACTCAATTCCTTCATCCAGATCATCAATAAAGATATTAAAGATGATAATTTCTTCAACTATTAATTGATACCAAAACATATTATTGTATAAAAAAGAAGAGTTTCAAACATGTTTGAAAAAACAGGGATGCAAGATGCTTCTAAAAACACAACACTCCAAACAAGGTGATGCTTTTTAAGTGTATGAGTATCATGGATACATAAGTAAACTAATTAATAGAGCAAGGACCAGGAATGTTGTTGAATGATACGGTTTCCTTTTGAGTAAAGAATCATTCTAGATTTATTTCGGTGTGTACAAAACAGTAAAAACAACAGAAAATAAAATGCTTAGAGGTATCAGGCAGGCAAGGCATTCCTGTCCTACTGAATTACTAAGGCCTGAACAGTAGGTCTTGAAACAAAGTTGACTTCTACATAAGTCTCACAACACGGCATTGCACAATATCAGTATTCAATCACTGGCAAAATACATGTGATCATTAGCGAAATATGCACCTTGGACAAAATGTCTCACCAGCAAGAGATAGCTTAGATAAAGCATTATGAAAATGTATTAACCTTTCCCTCTTCAGAAGCACAGTGTCAAGGCCTACAAGTACACAAACTTCCCTGGTTCCCCCTCAAACCCTGGCCAGGCTTGAGGTGGAATCCAAAAAGGGAGAATGAAACCTGATGTTTCTGCCTAACTGTCACGTAAACTTCTTTATTCAACAATACAAAAACTGGACTCTCTTGCAGCAAAGTTGGAGACCTCACCTATGACTATACACACTGTGTAGGACCTCCCAGTTGCCAAGAAAGGTTCTCCAAAACTTTGCTGTGGCCAGGGTTGCCCAGCGACTGTGGATCTGGATGACGGTAAAGTATTAGGGTAATAAATCTTTCTTAGTCATTGTTGCTAACCTCCTGTAGTAATGGTTGGGCACACTGCCTTGTTCTGTTTTGGCATCACAGAAGAATCATAAAGTCATACAATCCTTAGAGTTGGAAGGGACCTCCAGGGGCCATCTAGTTCAACTCCCCTGCAACGCACAGGGACACCACAGATAGATCAGGGTGCCCAGGGTCTGATCCAGCCTCACCTTGAAAGTCTCCAGGACAGGGCATCAACCACAACACTGTGCAACCTGTTCCAGTGCCTCACCATCCTCACTGTAAAAAGTTTTTTCCTTACATCTAACCTAAATCTACCCTCCCTGAGCTTGAAGCCATTTCTCCTTCTTCTATCACCGCAGACCCTGCAAAAGAGTCTGTCCCCTTCTTTCCTCTAGCTCCCCTTTAGATACTACTACTTTCTTTCAGTTCAGCACTGCAGGAAGAATAAATATAAACTAGCAGTAACAGAACTTGCTGAAGGCTAATGACAGTTTGAATATTTGCTCTGTACAGCAAACTCATTCAACACAATGCTCCTGGCTGCACATCGGACATTCCAAGTAGCTCTGATACCATATGCCTCAGAGCTTGCAGCTCAGGTGATCAAATTTGCTCTAACAGCACCATCTACTGTTACTTCATGCAAATAACTGGTTTTACATTTAATGTTCCATTGACCAAATGTTCCATGATCCAAAGCCCAGAGCCCAGCTCAAAATAAGAAAAAACTTATGATGCAGAATTGTTTTACAGTAAACTATTTCTGAACATCTATTTACTAAGAAGTTTTATTTTGGCTACCATCCACCATCCTTCTTAACAGCTTTCCTTGAGGGCTAAACTTTTAATTTTTAACATACATTATTTCTGAAAGATTCCTTAAATATCCATGATTGTCAGAAACGTACTTAATATGTGTTTCCTCAGAAAAAGTTGTAGTCATTCAGAGAATAAAGCTGAGCAATCTAGACCTCTGATTAAGTAGCATTCATATTTTTGTCATAATTTAGAAGATTATAGTTGCAGTTACTGAATTAACCCAATAGCTAATTAGAAAAGAAATCTGAAATGCTTTTAAAGTATTCTTTTTCCTCCTCCCCCACTACACTCAGTGATCAAATTCAAACACTCAAAAACAAACAAACAAACAAACAAACAAACAAACAAAGAAAAAACCCTCACATCTTACATGCAACCTACTTTAGGGAACCTGCTTCGGCAGGGGTTTGGACTTGATGATCCCCAGAGGTCCCTTCCAACCTCTGTGATTCTATGATTGTTCTAGTGTTATTATGCACAGCACCACATCACCTCCTGGCCATGCACAGGCAGCAGGGCTTCACAGCTGTTGGGTGTTCAGCCATGGGATAAAAAGATTTTGCTGCAATTAAGCAATTAATTTTTATTTATTTATTTATTTACTTATTTTGCATGATGCTAACCATCGAGCTGACTTGACTGGATTTGTGATTACTCGTGATCCTACAGCAACAAAAATGTGCTTGGCATGGCAAAAAGCAAACAGAGAGAAAGTCTCCTCTGGAGCCTCCTCACAGTGTGAAGAAGATCTGTGGGTTTTAAAAAAGCAGGAATGAAGATAAAATGGTAGCAGTGCTGAACAAAACTCACTGGTTTTGAGTTACACAGTTCTCTCTTTTCTGTTGTACTTTATTTGAGGGATATAGTTGAGTGGGTATGGGTTGATGGTTGGACTAGGTGATCTTAGTGGTCTCTTCCAACCTAAATAATTGTATGATTCTATGTCACCTTTACATATTTATTTTATTAATACAGCCTGGATACAAATTTTTGGTTAAATGGGTAAGAGCTTTTACATAAGATGAGCATCAACTTGATATATTTGGATATTTCTTAATACTTTCTATATTTTCAAATTGTTCTGATTGGTTATTCTTGAAGTGGTTTAGCGCACGAACTTTTTCAGTACTGAACAACTACATTAATGCATTAAGATTAAATATCTCCTCCCTATCATGATATGCATGCATCAATTAAAATACAAAGCACGTTGCCATATAAGTATGGTCTGCTTACCTTTTTAACTATTGGAGACACATGCTGAGTCTGCAACCTGCAAAATGAAAGAACATACAGCAATTTCATCTTTCACAGATGGCAACTCATGACCAATTTCTGATTTGTGAGAATAAACAGTAAATATCTGTACATAAACAATAATAAGCAATATAACAGTCTCAGAGCAAATCCCCTTGTAACACTAGCAAAGACAGCAGAAAAAACGCCATTCTGGATATTCCTGGTTGTGAAAAAAAAAAAAATACGACTCAAGTTGCTTAGCATTTGGGACAAGGAAAACACCGCAGGGGTACAGGCAGCTGTGATTTTATCTTTTTCTTTAATTTCAATATTAAATTTTATTTATAGTGGCTGATTTTAACCTATATAAACAACACCTCACGTTACACACCCTTTTTGAAAAACATCAGTCTCTTGACAGTATAGACACCATCTTGCATTCTCCTGAAGCCCCTACAAGTCTGGAAAACCTCTCAGCTACCAGCACTGGGAAGGGAAACAAAAGGCAGACTTTAGGAAAGAAAGATACAGGATAACAGAATGGACTAGCTCTGCAAAAAATCTACTTTTATTTCCACACACATACACATTAAATCACATTCTTGCTCAATCAGGAGCAGAATGATTTTGCTATTACAGATGTACAAAAAAAGTATTTATGTGAACTTACCAATGCGAAGATGCACAATTCAGAAACAGTAATTCAGCAAATTACAGAAGTCATTTTCAAAGCAATAGATCATTTCAGTCAAGTGGCAATGTTTTGTGTAAACACACTTGCAGTCCAGTAGTTATTTAGGGTGGGAGATACAACCTGTACCTGGGACAATATACAGCCACTGCTATAAGAGATTTTTGCTATTTCCACCTTCCAAGTCAAACTTCCATGCTATTCCACTGCCCACAAGAGGGTGCTGGTACACTGCGACATCTTTCAGTACGCAAACTAAATCCAAGTTATACAGCTTAAATAGTACAGCGTTTCAATTTCCCAACGCTGCATGGCAGCATTTTCTAGTTATATCAGTTATCTAGAAAAACAAAGCAATAACATTTTGGTCATAGCATGAAGTACTAAAAAACATTCAAAAGCTGAATGCAGTGTCAACTGGAGTCAGTTTCCACACTGCAACAGGCTATATTCAATCACACTGAACTATAAATGGACATACTGCCAATGCTGCATTTATAACCCCTTTAATATTCCCCCAAACTAGTAGCCCCATACCTACAAAAACTCCTTCATTAGTAACGCTCAGAATACGAGCTATAAGCTACATGAAATTGCTGCATTTTTTCTTGCATCATCCACTGAAAATTCTAATTTTTAAAGATTTTAACAAATCTTATTCTACATAAGCATTTCTTTGAATAAAGTTATTATTTATCTTTAGACAAAATTGTTAGTAATTGTTAACTAGGAGTCCAGTTTTTACATTAACATCAACTGGAGTTCATACTCCATGTACGCCAAATCACCCCAGCTGGTAATCTCCTGAATTTCAAATAAACTAAACAAGCATAATTCATGAGAACTAGGACTTCAATTGGATGTACAACCAAGTGCAAAAAGCCTGTATATATATTGACAGTTGTAGACAATTTTACAGCTTAAGAATAATCCCGAGGGCATGACACGTAGTGATTATACAGTCCTTACACTATTTAAGATCCTAACAAAAATGTAAAAGAATTCCGAAGTTTATTACAGCTCTGTGGCTAAAGGCAACAGCCTAAAACTATTAAAGGAGTGAAAGGATAGCTGGAACAGTGGGGTGGGCACTGTTGCCTGCTCTGCTATTGCAGACCACACCAGCAGACAGGACCAGGCAAGATGGACACTGAAGAAAATGCCTGTTCTGTTTTGCTAAAAAGAAAATGGTCTATAGCAATGAGCACACCAAACTGTAAATCAACATTCTTTGAATACTGCACCTACATTTCATCGAATCACAGAATGATTTGGATTGGAAGGGACCCTTATGAGCATCTAGTTTCAATTGCTATAGGCAGGGACACCTCCCTCTAGACCAGGCTGCTCAAACCCCCTTCCAGCCTGGCCTTGAGCGCTCCCAGGGAGGAAGGCATCCACAGTCTTGCTGGGCAACCTGTTCTAGTGTCTCACCATACTCACGGTAAATAATTTCTTCCCAGTATCTAGTCTAAATATCCCTTCTTCCAGTTTAAAACTGTTTCCTCTCATCCTGTCACTGCCTCCCCTTATAAAAAGTCCCTCCCCAGCTTTCCTGTAGGCCCCCTTTAGGTACTGGGAAGCTGCTATAAGGTCCCTCTGGAGCCTACTCTTCGGACTGAAGAGCCCCAGCTCTCACAGCTTTCCTTTAATATCCTCCAAGCAGAGCCATGTGATCATACACCAGCTTAGGCTCTGGGTGCATTCTCTCACCAAGGGATGGCTCTGTTTTGAGATGTTATGACTCCCACACCAAAGTCAGCAGCACAAACATGCACCTGAAGTTCAGCCTCCAGCGCTAATGCTGAAGCCTTGTACAAATCCATCTCTGCAGCAAGTGCTGGGCTGGTGAGGCAAAGATTTTCTGCTGTAGGAATGTAAGTTGTAAAGAGAGGTGGAAGAAAAAATCAGACTTCTAACACCTCAATCCTGTAAACACTCTGAATAGGAAAGAAGTATAAAAGCAAATCTCTCATATTCCACACTTCCTACCTGGCTTTGCCTGTTACCAGCTGCACACTCCAGGGTTTGCTCCAGTCATGACATGCTCCTCTACCAACTTTTGCAGGCAGAGCCTGGTGTCTGTTTGCCAGGACTCTTCCAAGCATCTCAGCACCTCTGAGCAGCAGCTCCACATTGCTACTTCCCAAAAAGCAGTAAACAAATTCCTAGTCCACGATGAACGGCAGGAAATGCCCTGAAGACAGATGTTGGCACTTGCTTTCTTAATGGAAATATGATTGCCACTTTCATACCTACTGTTGTAAAACAGATTTGAAAACAGAAGCCAAAGAAGAGCTCTTTTTCACCACATGGCTAGAATAACAACTAAAAGCCAAAGCAATCACAAGCAACAGCAAAAACAAGGCTGGGGATAGCAGCTAAGCAGCACTCACCACAGCTCTGTTTGACTATCAAACACAGATCTGTGATACAGTAGGACATGTTCAACTTCTTCCAAATGAACAGGTTTTCAAAGAAACCACACAGATAAAAAGAACTGGGAAAAGTGCTTTATGCAGTCTGCCTCCCCACCACCTCCTCCATTCAGTCGCCTTCAACTTTAGTCATCGGCGCCAAACACTCCAGTCACTGAAAACTGTACAAGAAGATGGAAATCAAGAGACTTCCGAACAGCTTCGTGTCTAAAACAAACAACAGCTAGTCAGTTTATTCACAGAATAATTAGGAGACATATACAGTGTAGCAAAGAATACTTGAAACCCGCTGGAAGAAGACGACTTCGGATATCTTACAGCTCAGCAGAAAACATTTCAAGTCTTTAACTATATGGTAAGAACTGATTCAGTGGTCTGATAACTCTAACCACTCCATACTGTATCTCACATCTACAAACAGTATCTCCAAATACCCACCCTTTTAAAACTTTCACAAGAGATAAAAAGAAGTGTATGCTGCTGAAGTTAGTTGAGTCCTAATATCTTTGAGAGAAGAGAAGGATTTAGTACTCTCCTTAAGCAACAAAGATCTCCTTCCTTGAACGCAATTAAGGATTTTGTGGCTGAGCAGGTGTCAGTGTTCCTGTGATTCCAACACTACAGCTAACAGCTATTAGTGTCACTTTCCTGGCTCACTTGTTGCAAGGTGAAATCTCATTCTTACATCAGTAAGAAGTTTCAGTATTGCAGGCTTTCATGGAGCTGTACTCTGTTGGCTCAGCTGAAAGATAAGTGGAGAACACCAGAAGGATGCACCCAGGTTACCTACAGAGAACAGCTTTCATGTGAAACATGGTTCTGCCTATTAGTGAATGTTATGTTAGTACCCATAACCATGATGGTACCCATAACCATTTAAGAGAAATAAAGACAAAAAGAGATCTTGTCTCTTGGTGTTTGTTGGAAGAAGCATTTTCTGGAAGAAAAAGGATGTCCAATTACATAGACCTCTTAAATGCTCACACACAAAGGCAGGAGACTCCCACATCTAAAAAAGAAACTACTTGCAAGAACCACCCAAACGCAAGGTGAGTGCCTGGACACACTCATCACAAGCCATGTGAATAGACAGGACAAAATGACAGTTCCTATCTTTAAGTATTTACCTTCTTATTCAAAAAGTACAGGTAAGCATAGGCATCTCACAAGTATCTTAAATCTACCATCATCTGTTGGTTCAGGAAATAACACAGCTGAGAGGCAGAAAGCCAGATGCACCACTCAGTTCATTTTTGCCCAGCTTACATCTTGACCCAAGTTATTTCAAAACGTTTCTCAGAGAGATCAAACAACAAGCTCAAAAGACGGTGTATTTTTCATGCAGATGCAACTTTTTCGACTTATCTACGTCCTTCTTAGCACCACAGGGGCTAGTTTTTATTAATTAAAATAGACTTACACAAGCCTTTCAACACTCATTTAAAGCAAACAACTGAAATAAACCTTTATTCTTGTCTTAACTATTGTTTAACCTGGCAGATGGCTCAGCACCTCAGCATCATACAATTGTTCGCTCACACTCACCTCTTCCAAGTGGAATGGTGGAGAGAATAAAAAAACCAGAAAAACAACAAAGTAGAATGCATGAGTTGAGATTAAATTACTTACTAAGGCAGAGAAAAGGAAAATAGTTTTGACTAGGCACATATATGTATATAAATGTATATAAGAAGTGATGCACAAGTAACCAGTTTCCACCCTCCAACTGATACCCTGATAGCCTCCAAGCAGCAGAAGAGAGGAAGATTAACTTCCACCTCCCTCAAAATTCCTTCCACATGATGTCATATGGAATGGAATATCCTCTCTTCCAGTTTAAGTCTGCTGTCCTAATTCTGTTTCCTCCCAGTTCCTTGGGTCCTTCACTGCAGATGGCCTTAGTACCATACAGCACTGCTTAGCAGGCAACAGTAAACATCAGTGTGTAATCAATATTGCTTTTCTCCTAGAACCAAAACACAGCATCATACCAGGCAATCTGAAGAAAACAACTCTGTCCCAGCTGAAACGAAGACAACCATTCACACATTCACTCCCCTGCTTGAACACAAGCATAGTAAAAGCACACACCACTTGCTAAGCCAATGCAACTGGCTGGGATTTTTTGTTGGTTGGATTTAACTTCTAGAATTTGTCCATTGGACATTTTATACACCATTTTCTCCTTCAAGTAGGAACAAAGAAGGAACTCTTCCCACTCCAAATTCCCATCACCGGTTTCCAAAGAGATCAGTTACATAGCCTGCCTTCAGTTTGACGCAAACTGTGAATAACTACCAAGGCTTTGTCCCCATGCTTTCTCCCACTGTTCCTGGGAAGGAGATGCCTTCATGGCAGATTTTGTTCCTGGTCCCATAAAACTATAGCATTAGCCTAGAATTGAAGACGTGACGTCAATATATTTGATATATTGACTGTCCAAGAACAAGTATCAGCTTGCACCCAAAAGTTCAGTGCAACTATAAAAGTACAACTATTAAATAACAAGAATTGGGTTAGCATCCACAAGAAAAAAAAGAAAAAAAGAAATAAAGATGCTTTTCTGTAAATATCCAAGCTACCAACTAGGACTGCTTTAACTGCAGGTATCAAACAGGAGTGAACATTCAAAGATACTAAACTGTTCAGGAACAAATACAGACGTCAATTATTTTTTCAAGCATTCTGTCATCAAACACGGTTTTGTATACTCAGAGTAAAAGGAACTTTCCTACTTTCCATGAGATCACATTTCATTTCTAAGAACAGCCACTTCAGAAAAGAATGTGACTGAAGTCAAGAGTTATCCATGTTAGCACAACATCTTCAACAACTTTAACCTCAATTTTTTTCCTGATTTCACTATAGCTGATGTTTAAATATTGACTTTCCTTTTGCTGTTTTAGGCACTAGCCAAATTGAAATAGTACAACCTCAAGAATAAGCAGCAACTTTGGAAATACAAAGGAATTCAAGAAATAATCTGAAAATAATTTATCTCTTCTTTACCAGTGCTTTGGAGAAAAGAGCAACAAAAAATAAATTGGTCTGGACTACAGTCTGTGGGTGACAACACGGGCTAGAGGACCTGTGGGGAGAGGTCAAGCCACTTGTCCCAAGTTCACCAGCAAGTTCTGGTACTGGAGATCCCCCATCAGGACACCAATGCTCCTGCAGCAACCAAGAAAGCTGCTGAAGTGGCTGTCCCTGCTCCAGTGAGTGACTGAGGGGTTCTGCCCAAAACATCCTGAAACAGACAACCAGAAAATTTCCAGAACACGTTTAGTGTATCTTTAACACACAGTAGTGAAGTGGAAATCATTCTTTGTTTGAACAACACTGGTGTCTTCAGAACAAGCCAGACTCATTACTTTCATTCTTACTTCCTCTCTAAGGAAGAGATGATTCATGTGAGCCACAGGGATGCTTTACACCCTAATAGGCTTCATGAAAATGGCTCAAAAAATGCAAGTTCAGTAATAGGATGCAAAATATTTAACACACAGTGTTCAACAGCAGCAGGTTACATCCTGCACTTAGAATATATGATTGTCTCCTCTATCCTCTGCTTCAAGGGAGCAGAAAGCCAACCACAGGGGGCGGCTTCAAGGGAACAGAAAGTCAACAACAGGAACCCTGCAGAACCTAAATAAAGTTTACTACCATAACATTTTCTACTCATAAAGGTGCATTTGTCCTTTTCACTGTGTTCCTGGGGCATCAGGACTGCTGGAGCAACATCTCAGTCACAGGCTTCTACTTTGAAATGCAGACTGCAATGGCAGTTCCTGGTGAAGACAAGACACAGCCCCTGACTAGCAGGGTTCAGACAGACGGAGCGTGTCAACTACCAGCACCTAGTTGAGGTACTGAGGCACAACAGGCTGGGAGCTCTTGAGATGTTTCTGAAACTTCAGGAACAAACACTATTTAGTGCCTGATTTAAAAGCAGAGCACTGCGTGAGTACAGGGTTCTTCACCTACAACAGAGGAGATCAAAAAACCCCACCTAGTGACAAGATCCAAAGGGTATCAATACACCTCCCCCTCAAACATCTGCAGGAAAGACATCTTACATAGCTCAACCCAAGAACTTAAATCATTTTATCAGTGAAAAGATCAGAAGGCAACTTGATTGAAGTTTACAATGTGCACGTGAAGATAAAACAGCAGAAGCGAGTGCTGCAGCTTCAGTAAAAGGAATATATCAAGACAAAATGTAGAGGCTGGAAACAGAGTTTACCATAGATGTTGTATCTGTACATTCAGAACATATCCTCTGATACGAATAATGATGCTAACCACCCTCCAGCAGTCTGCAGCCAGAGAACATTTCCTCCCACGGGGGAAGTAGCACAAAAACTGCATCCATTGAGCACAAAAAGCAAGGAAAAACAAGCTAAGTGCACGAAAGAAAAAATGTGGATTGCAGTCATATCCCAAAAGCCCAAGCACCCAACAACAGCGGTCAGCATTCCGCTGTCACAGCAAACTGCTCATGCAGGCAGACAGAGAGGAAGGACATCACTTGGTCACTGAAGGCATGCTTTATTTTTAGATTTCTCCCTGAAATAAATGATATGTTTTTAATGTGGGAAGGTTTCAGAGCTCTTTAATCTCTCAGTTTTAGCACACACACTACAATAGCCCTAGACTGCACAAGGAAGCTAAAATACCACTAAAGAAAGGTGCATGAATCACACTATTCTGCCGAACAAAGGACTGGGCTGTCATTAGCTAAAGATCACCTTTCTGGGTCAGATTTTTCTTCCTCTGCTTCCCTACTTATGCAGACACTGCTTTTGTGCTCTGAGCACAGCTAGGGACCATGGGGACTGATGCAGTGAAAGATGACAAGCTGAGCTACTGGGGATCTGAAAACCAGCAAGGCCTCAGTCCCTTTCGCATAAGGCTCAGGGGGCCAGCTGAGCCCACCTTCTCTCCTTCCTTCATGCACCCAAACACCAGCCCACAGCAGTTCTTCCAGATTGGCTGCAACTGTCTTCCCAGGCCAAGTGGTGGAGTGGGATAGGGTGAGAACAGGGACTCCAGCCTACCTGCAGGTCCTGTGCCTGCCCCACCACATGAGATGGGGCAGAAGCACAAGGGAAAAAGGGCATTGCAGGAACTGCCTCAAGGCTGCTGCATGCTCAGAAACCAGCATCCGATTTTAAAATGGGTTTTCCTCTCCTGTGAGGCTGTTACGAGGCCAACGCTGCATGCAGGGAGAAAGCACAGCTAAGCAGTCCAAACTTGAAATATTCAACGTCTCTAAATGAAAGTCTTGTTGGCAGACTCTGCTTATATATCGGCAGATTCAGGATTTGTGCCTATCTCATCACTGCAGTCTTTCTGAAAGAACCAGCTGCTGGACTTCTAAGAATAAAGAAGTGCTGTCTTTGACTTCTAAAACAACACTTCTACTTTCTCCCCCGCATAAAAATATGTGTAGATGTGAAGAATTTCAAGCTAACTTTTGAGAATGCTCAGCTTCCTTCTCTTTTTTGAGCTTCTGGAAGCTTTCTTCAGGATCTGGCAGCTGCAGCTGTCACTAGGGGATGGATGTCTCTAAGACAAGACTAACTCAAACTGCCTTTTAAAGAGTAGTTCTTGTGTTACTCAAATATCTTTAAAGACTTTAAATGAGATCCTGACCAACTTCCACTTCACAATTCACCCCTTTTGTTGATTCGTGACTCCATATCTTTTCTACTCTTGCTTTACATAGAAAAAGGAAAAATATAATCTACAAACTTATTTTTTCTCTTTAATCCAGCAGAAGACAGTAAATAATTAATACCAATTTTTTGATGTCTTTTCATTTTGTACTCAGATAAAATCTGATAATTGTCCCGGTCCATTGCCTTTTCTTTGGGACAGTTTCTCCACACTTAGAAGAAAGGTTTACCAGCTTTACCTGGAAATGCATCAAATAGGAAATACAGAAAGATAACCTGTATAGTCATAATTTATTAAAATAAATTACCATTATCTCAA
>PPHD01001362.1:33463-43971 GCA_002909625.1 Bambusicola thoracicus
AAAAAAAAAACATTATATTGAATAGCTACTGTTGAAACTATTACAACCTGACTCTATTAAATTCAACAGAATCATGAAATATTGCAATAAAAATCCACTGCTTCAAACGGTTAAATTCAGATACAGATTAAAAAAAAAAAAAAAAAAAAAAAAGTTGTGCATTATCAGTTTACTAGGTACTTTGAGTGTATCAGCGAAGCATTAGTTAGAAAAAGTAACACTGAGCTATCTAGATTTTCACATGGCCTTTGCCAGCATCCCTCTCTCAATAAATGACATATCTTTCAAATAAAAAATAAAAATAAATCAATATGGTACCTGATAGAACTCCATTATCATTAACTAGTTCTGCAGACAGGAGGCTGACTTCCAGAATGAAGGAGCTAGAAAGAGAGGACAGAGGGACTCTGTCAAGGGGGACTTTCTGTTTGGAGGAAACTTATTAATACAGTTCCTCAGAGCAGAGATTTTCCAAATCCAATTGCAGAAGGCCTTGAGCAGCTTAATCCAACTTTGATGTTATTCCTGCTTTGAGCAGGAGGTTGAATGAGAGATCACCAAAGGTTTTTCCCAAAGCGGTTCCCCGTTGTTGCCCTGGAACATATATGACCAGACCTTTGTTGTGAACTGGTGGCCACAGTAGACTAGAAAGAGCATTAGCATACCAATCAGCTGTCTTAGCCAGTGTGCAGGTCATCATATGGACACAGCAAGGAAGCAGTAGTACTGGATACAGCGCTATCAGGAACTTATCATTGCATAAGGCATATCACAGTCTTACGTAGGATCCTGCACATCTTTCCACCTCAATCAAATTGGTGTCATTTCAAAGGACAATGCAAATGTGGAACAAATACAGGGTGATATGCAGTGTAGGGAGTTTCAGGAAAGCATCCCAAGAGCTGTACGGTCTAAGAGAACAAACTAGAGCACAGCCATGCTAAATACAGATGGCAAGGAAAAACAAAAGAAATCATCTGACCTGAAGGAGAACTATACAGAACTAAACAAGGCTTTTTGTACAAAGACAAGCAATAAGCAATGCTTCTGCGATAAGGGCAGAAGATGATGTCACAGCAAGGATTACACTGGATGAGCCAGGAGCTCCTTTATCTTCCCACAGCCTTCTGGAAAGCATTTCCAAGCAGTCCCAAAGGAAGAGAGGCATCAGCTTCCCACATGTAGCATGAGAGGCAGCAGCTGGGTGGCTGCTGCACCAAGTCACCAAGCCAGCTTGGCAAAATATGGCCAGCCTGCTCTGTGCACCTGTGTGCACCAGAGAAAGAAGCTGAGCAGACAGAACACGGAGCAGCATCTTCCATGACTCTGCTGAAAACTAGAGAGCTGCCTCTGTCTCTCCTTCCATGCCTGACTGCATGCCCACACCACTCTGTCCAAAGCCACAGCACTGCAGTGCTGTCCAGACCACCTGCAGTGGGTAATGATGCCTGAACCAACCTCCACACCTAACAGGACACATAAACTTATACATGGCTACAATCTCCGTCCTCTGCCACTTCCCACACATATGTGAACACATACCAGATTTAACCATGAATCCCCAAGAATGAGAGAACAGTGAATGGTTTACAGAGAGTCAAGCACAGCTTCCTGTACACATATTGTACAGACAATGTTACATCTGCTCCTGAAACACCGGGGAAATTCCCCACTGCCATTGCTCACAGGTGAGCAAATAAGATATAAAATTTGACTGAAGTTCACTATGACAGAACTACAGAGTGGAAAACAGAGCAAGTTAATGCAACCAAGACTAACAATGAAACAAGGAGTACAGCAATTCATACATGAGGAAACTGTGCTTATCAAGTAGGACTTAATACCTTGGAGACATCTCATTGTATCTAAATTATTTTTCTGACTAATTTTTATTCTAATACTGAACTTAACAACTACAAATACATGATTTCATATACATGCATATACGGCATACGCTTTCTCTGAAGCAGGGAGGAAGCCATCCACTAAGAAATTTAGGCAGTTGGTTGCTCTCTGAATGATAACCAGTGAATGATAAAACAGTGTGAACACACGCTGAACCAAGATACCAAGACTTCAGCCCTGAGGAAAAAAAAAACTCAACTAAGGATGCCAGCAGTCTCCTAATACAGGCCCAGAAGTCATCTGTTCAAAACTATCCACCCCACACATATTAAAGTAGTATTCACTACCGACAAAGCCAGAATGCTGAGACATGGTCCTGCTCGAGAAGGGCCACAAAAATGATCCACAGAACGGAACTAGGACAGGCTGAGAGAGCTGGGGCTCTTCAACCTGGAGAAGAGAAGGCTATGAGATGACCTGATAGTGTCCTGTTAGTACCTAAAGGAAAAAAGGAACAGGAAAGAAGGGGATAGACTCTTTATCGGTCTGTGGTAACAGAACAAGAGAAAATGGCTTCAAGCTTAAAAGGAGTAGATTTACATTATATGTAAGGAAAAAACCTTTTATGCTGAGGGTGGTAAGGCACTGGAACAGCCTACCCGTGATGTAATGATGTGACCTTCATTAAACTAGAAGACTACCATCCTTTTATCATGATTCAGGCTGGGTCCCAGGATGCTGTGGCAAGGAAACTAAGGAATGTTAGAAAGTACTTTGCAGCCCTTGGAAAGATGTTAGGGATGCGAAGGTTGGGGGCAGCTTGAGTTGCAATGATCATGAGATAGTGGAACTCCAGATCCTGAATGGAAAAACTGAGGCAAAAAGTAGGATTGCTACCTTGGACTATCAGAGAGCCAACTATGACCTTTTCCAGGACTAAGTGGAAGGCGTCTCATGGGCTAGAGTGCATTGGTGCATCCCTAAGAGTAGGAAACTGGGGAATGGATGCAGGAGACCTGTATGGATGAACAAGGAGCTCACAGATAAGACTGAAGGGAAGAAGGTCTATGAAATGGAGAAAGAGGGCCCATCTTCTTGGCAGGAGTATAGGAGTGTTGTCAGGGCCTGCAGGGATGCATTGAGGAAGCCTAAAGCTCAACTGAAGCTAGCAAAGGGGGTAGAGGGTATTAAGAAAGGTGGTTTTTTGTTTGTGCCTTTTTTTTTTTTTTTTTTTTTTTTTTTTTAAGTATGTCAACAGTAAAAGGAAGACTAGGGATAATGCGGGTCCCTGCTGAATGAGGAGAGTGTTTTGGTAACGGGGCATGCTAAGAAGGTGGAGATGCTGAATGCCTTCTTTGCTTCAAAGACTCCCCTTTGAGGACTCCTGGACCCCAGAGGGAAGAGAGAGTCTGGGAAATGGAGTGCTTCCCTCTGGCTGAGGTGAGAGCGGTCCAGGAATGTCTGGGTGGACCAACGTGCACAAATCTAGGGATGCATCCGTACGTGCTGAGGAAGCTGGCCGAGGTGACTGCCAAACTGCTCTCTATCATCTCTGACAGGTCTTGGAGAACAGAAGAGATGCCTAAAGACTGGAGGACAGACAATGTCCCTCTGGTCTTCAAAAAGGGCAAGGAGAAGCTGCGAAACTACAGGCCAGTCAGTCTCACCTCTGTCCCTGGAAAGGTGATGGAACAGTTTGTTTTGGATGCCATCTGCAAGCAATTGGAAGAGACGAAGGTTATCAAGAGTAGTCAGCATGGATTCACCAAGAGGAAATCATGCTTGACCAACCTCATAGCCTCCTATGATAGCAGCACTGGATTGGTAGATGTGGGAAGAGCAGCAGATGTCATCTACCTTGATTTCATCAAGGCTTTTGATACTGTCTCCCACAACATCCTGATAACAAAGCTGAGAAATTATGGGATAGATGCGTGAATGGTGAGGTGGGTTGAGAACTGGCTGAGCTCAGAGGGTGGTGATCAGCGGCACAGAGTCTGGCTGGAGACCTGTGACTAGCGGAAGTCCCCAGGGGTCAGTGCTATGTCCAGTCTTGTTCAATATCTCCATTGATTTCTAATTATAATAATATATATTTTTTTTTTTTAAATGAAGGGATAGTGTTCACCCTCAGCAAGTACACAAATGATACAAAGCTGGGAGGAGTGGCTGACACACTGGAAGGTTGTGCTGCCATTCAGCAAGACCTGGACAGGCTACAGAGCTGGGCAGTAAGAAACCAGATGAGGTTTAACAAAAGCAAGTGTAGAGTCTTTCACCTGGGAAAGAATAAAGTACAGTTGGAGCATGACCTGCTGGAGAGGAGCTCTACAGAGAAGGATCTGGCAGTCCTGCTGGATGACAGGTTGGCCATAAGCCAGCCAGCGGTGTGCCCTGGTGGCCAAGGCAGCCAGTGGGATCCTGAAGTGATTAAAGGGAGCGTGGCCAGCAGGTCAAGGGAAGTGATCCTCCGCCCCTACTCTGCCCTGGTCAGGACTCACCTGGAGTACTGTAGCCAGTTCTGAGCTCCCTGGTACAAAAAAGACAGGGATCTCCTGGAAGGAGTCCAGCAGAGGTCCACAAAGATGATAAAGAGCCTGGAGCATCTCCCCTCTGAGGAAAGGCTGGGTGACCTGGGTCTGTTTTGTCCTGAGAAAAGAAGGCTGAGAGGAGATCTTATCAATGTTTACAGATATCTTAAGTGTGGGAGACAAAGGGACATGGCCAACCCCTTTTCAGTGGTCTGTACAAGGAGAAAATGGCCATAAACTGGAACACAAGAAGTTTTGCACCAATATGAGAAAGAACTACTTCATGGTGAGGGTGACAGAGCACTGGACCAGGCTGCCCAGAGGGGTTGTGGAGTCTCCTTCTCTGGAGATATTCAAGACCCATCTGGATGCAGACCTGTGCAGCCTGCTGTAGGGAACCTGCTTTGGCAGTGGGGTTGGACTCAAAGATCTCTAGAGGTCCCTTCCAACACCTACAATTCTGTGGTTGATGCCCTGTGCCTGTTTGCCCTTTCAAGGCAAGACCCTGAGCAACCTGACCTAGTTGTGGTGTCTCTGCTCACTGCAGGGGAGTTGGACTAGATGGACCTCAGAGGTCCCTTCCAACTCTGAGAATTCTATGATTCTGTGATGAACAATGTACACCTGAAGCCTAGCAAACTGCTGGAACATAAGGAGTCTGTAAGCACTGAAACTATCAGTGGATGTAAAAATGCATATATTTTCACTTTCCTGTGAGTGCATCTAGGGGATGTTGGTGCTATCACATTGGTCAGAGAGTTGTGCTGTTTCACAGAAGAGCCACCACAGTTCCATACCTGAGGACCCATATGGGTCTAAAACCATCATCTGCTTGACTCAACTTCTGAGGCAAAAAAATGACCACAGCTTTAATTAAGATTTTTGCCAGATGACTGTGGCTCAACAGCAAGAGCAGCACATATTTTACAGTGGCAGTACAGTACTGAATTTTAGATTATTTACTTACCTTTTGCTAGGAGACTTCACTGCCTAGTTGTTCCTCTGGATCCCTTAACGTGAGCAAGTCTGCAGCTAAAGACTGTCAGTGCTTTCTGTCTTTTCCCAGGCAAAGGGACTATCCTGCCCTGATTAATATGTTTTCTCTGCTTTATGCCCAGTTTGGCTATATCCGTGCACTGAACATAGGCAAGACTTTACCACAAGATAGGTTTGCAAGAAAGGGAGCAGCAAGAACAAAGCTAAAACATTAGTGTCATGGACCAAAGCTATACCAAGGCTACCAGGAGAACAATTATTTCCCATTTCCTACCATTGCAGTATAAAAGCTATGAGTTCAAAATATTAGGTTTGTTGGGTTTTTTCCTTTATGATGCAAAACAGCCTATTTCATCAATGCTGTCCTATAGATCAGACGATACTCTGGCAAAAGAATAACAGCCAATAGCCAAATACCTCAAATGCAATGTAGTTTTTATTGCAAGAATCAAATGTTGTATTTCTAGTCTCTTCCACATTCACTTAGTGCAATCAAGAGCCATCGAGAAAATGTTCCAAAAGATGCTGTGAAAGCTTACTTAAGACTGGAAAGCCTACTTTCTTTTAAAGAAAATTTCCTGAATGAGTTACTGTGGAAAACACAGATTGAAAGAGAACTCTGAAAGTGATCTGGGCTTATGCCCGAAGAGCCAGCAAAAAGACTAATGCTGAGGGAAGCCACATACATTCGTAATAGTAACAGCAAAACGGGCCTCAGAATTATCATGGTCCATCCAAGACCAAGATCTTGCATGTTGACTGTTAAAACAAATTGAACCCTACATGAAATACAGGTTGCTTTGCCAACAGAAACAAAGAAGTCAAAGGAAATTGAGAAAGAACATCAAAGTTGGGAATATTGTCTAAAAATGCTGAGTATTAACTGGACTGCAAAGAAACTATCCATCCTGATATGAAATAGACACTCCTTCCTGCTCTCCTTGGAAGGGATTAGCACTAGACGACACATAGCAGGGAAATGTGCTAAGCACCTTGCAGAACTCCCGCAGCGACTATTCAGCACCATGGAGAGCTACGGTTCAGGAGCACCAGCAATATGGAGCGCTGCCAGCCCTCCCGTCCAGCACTACGGAGAGCATCCCACCAGCGACCACGGCTGGGGCGTACACCCGCGTGTCATGTAGCAGCACAGCCCGATTGCGCAGCTCCTGACACGCTGCACAGGCAGTACAAATGAGGAGCAACCTTTCCTTCCCACAGCTCTTCCTGAATCTCTCGGCAGGGTTTTAGACAGCAGAGGATATGTTTTAACCGCCTGTTAGAAAGAAAAACAAACGTCATGGCAAACTTCAAGTCATGAAAAATATTTCATATTTTACCTAAGGAATTTTTTTTCACAGAAAAATTGCTCGAGGCACAAAAGAAAAAAAATAGCAAAACCAATGTATCAGAAAACGTTTTATGCAAGTACACTATCTTTCAAAAATATAAACAAACTATCATCTTGGCAATAAATATGAGCTGAAGCCCAGAAGAATTATTTTACTTCCAGGCAAGTTTTTTGTACAGATCTTATTAACAGTGAGCTTCGTTCTTTTATAAACTCAGAAGGAGGAGGAAAAGTACATAAGAAGATTATGTTAGTACTATATTTAAGCATATATAAGGACAGTGAATGAAACTGATTATACATTCAATTCAAAAAAGAAAAAAAAAAGGCAAAAAAAAACCCACTCAGTTACCAATAATAGCTTTCAGGGGATAACAGTAGAAAAACTAGGTTGCACCAGAAAAAACAGACACAGCTACTAGTAATCACTGTCTCTCATTACTTGCATTCATCAGTGCTGGAGTCTACAGAAATCGATTTTGATTCAAAAGGATAAACTACTCAAAGGCTTTCAGGCTAATGATCACTTTGCACAGGCACAGCAGTACACATTCTAAGATTTATTACCAACTTTCTGTCACTGTAGAAAAACAGAACTGGGTTTCACATAACTTCCTAGATCTTTGCAAGGACACTCAAACGCATTGGAAAACCTGACTTCACACAGTTCTTGATATTACAGCATTGCCACTAGACCAAACATATAAGGGTAGGCTACCGAGTCAAAATAGGATTTTCTGCACTTTCTTGGAAGCTCTTCAGCCTGGATGATTTTGTCCCTTTGACTGTACTTTATTAAAAGCTCTTAATAGCTCTCAAACTAGACCTCCATGCCTTTGCTCGACTCAGTCACATTCTCCTGTTTCACACTCTATAGAGCTGCAAACAAACAAACAATCAGCTTCTGATTACTCAAAGGCTCATTAGTGATGGTGGTTCAAGCCTATCACAAACTTACAGATGGCAGATGTAGCCCCCAGAACTCACCTCTGTGCTTGCTGGCACCCAAAGCAAGTCCAAACATGCTCCCAGACACGTGAGACAAAACACAGGGCAGAGACAACCAAGGGATTGACTTTAAACAGCGCACTCCTGATTCCAATTAAAATGCTAATGCGCACACCCAAAGCATTACTGCCAGAATCACTATTTCTAGTTAAGCATTAATTTCCAGCTCCTCTTTGTTATCAAAACACAATACCACACTACAACAAACTCCAGCATATTGCTAGGCATTGGTCAGCGGCAGAATCACAGAATGGGTGGGCTGGAAAGACAACAAGGATCATCAAATTCTAATTCTGGATTGACAGCATCTGTAAAAATACTACTATACTACTAAATACTAAATACTACTATAGGAATGTCCATATAATACACATTAAATAAGAGGAAAGCTCATCTCCCCTCTCTGCACCTAAGCAATGACTTCATTGAATATAAGAGTTCTTCTAACCAAGAGACAGGCTGCATTTCAAGGGCAGACAACAAAGCCAGCTCTTCTGGGGAAATAGAAATGTAGTGCCAGAAGGCTGTTCTGAAAACCTTTGTGAGGAGGATGGATAAATAAATAAATGAAAGAAAGAAAGAAAGGGAATGCATTTTAGCCTACCTGGAAAGGATTATTCTTTGATTTACTGTGGAATATGATCATAACTCAGAGCAGACGCACAGCCTCCCCTCCTGTCTGTGCCTCCACACCAGACACATACATTCTGTGCAGACACAATAGGTTCAAAGGGCTGAAAACCTCCAAGGATCAGTGTCCGAAACGGGATGTTCAACCAGGTCTGAAGTGTAAGTTAAAAATGCTACTAAAATTTGAGTAAGAAAAAAAAAATGCTATTTCTCATACAGATTAAAGCCACCATGAACACAATCTCTTCTGACGTGCAGCTAAATTCCCTCAAGCAAAATCACTGAAAACACATAAAACATGTATGCTGAAAAGTTCTTTAAACTTGATTAAAGACTAGCAAGACTAAACAAAAAGGCAAATACCTAACAAACCAGAATTCTTCCTCCTCCTTCAGTTTCCCATTGTGAACTACATCTACGTATCAGGAACAAGCTAGAAAGTCTGGGCAGCAGAGAAAGATTATAAATCAGGCTCCCCCACCAAGCTAGCTTTTTAAAAGTTTCTCACAAACAAAGTAGAGCTCAGCCATCTAACATCCAACTGCTTATGCTCATAACCCCCATTTTTTCAGATACTTAATTACAGCAAGTCTAAGAACAAAAGTAGTGTTCAAATGTGTTATCTTAGTATGCTGATGCAAAGCAGACATTTTTTCCTTACTATTCTTTTAATAGCATCTATAGTGAGCCAGGTCACCTCCAGCCTGTTGGGGAGTGCTAGCTACACTTTTGTTTCACAAGGAATAGGGCAATTCTGCAGACATTTTCCTTCCCACTCCACAGCAATAGCTGCTTCATAAACCTCCTAATTCATCATCTGTACCTTGGTTGTTCGTATTGCCCCCATCTGGATTCTTCCACCAGACCATCCACATTTACATTCCAGCTAATCTGTATGTGTGTGTAAAGTTGTATTAATAAAAAGACAGGGTTGCTAACGCCTTTGAATCCTAGATCCTACTATGCCCTTACTAGGATTCACATAAAGATTTTCTTTTTTGTTAAGTACATTCAATATTTGAGCTGAAAAAATGAAAGCTCATTTTAATTCAGTTTGGACTATGTAAACAAGTTTTTATAAAAATCTACATCTAAAGAAGTCAAAGATAATTTTCCTCTCTAACAATTTTTCCCAAACTATGCCCAAGCATTACAGTAAATTAAGCTAGAGAAAAAAACAGTTAGTGAGCACTCAAATTTAAAGACTTGTTAATAAAGATGAGAAGCTTAACAAACCTAATAACCTAAATAAAAATCAGCCTAATTTTAGACATACTGTACTACTGAATAGTAGAAGTCTTCCTGAATGAAAGAGGCAGGTAATAATTACATCAAACTTAGACAGACAAAATAGGAACCTCAACTTCTAGCTGAGGTTGCCTCAAAACCCTTGTGTAAAAACTTCACTTTCACATGCTACAGTAACAAATGAAAGAGACAGATGTTTTCCATGCTTTCTTTTTCTCTTTTTGATCAAGTTTTAAAAAGTTCATCTCTTTCCAGGGCTGAAATTACAAATTTAACAGCAGAAAGAAGTAGGGAGAGTCACTGGGAAATCAAGAGAGCTGGTATATGCAGTTTGGAACAATTATAAGTTGGCACTGGTATAGACCTGATACCTGGCATTACCAAAGCCCCCCTCATTAAACTGACAGTTTTCTAACAACAAAAGTAACAGACATTAAAGCACAGCAAAGACAGTACATCTGGACATGTAGTTGCAAATTCAAGCTCCTCACCAAATGGGGACATCTACTTTTCTTTAAATTAAAAATCTAGTATATTCCTCCTCCACTTTCTCAAAACGAGAATACTTCAGATATTTGGCATCTTAGCCACAAGGCTCAAAACACAGGACCAAGAGCTCCACTGTGCTAGAATCTCTTTAAAAGAAAAAGACAACTAAATGCAAAAGTTGAATTTCTTGTTCCAGTATATCTCAATTGAGAAAAGCTTCAGAAACCAAACAGGAAAAGAACATTCAGATAAACATCTTAAATCTGTGCTGGTGAAAATAGGAAAGAGACAATCCTCTTCAATCCCCAGAGCAAACTTTTGTTTTGCATCTTTGCCAAAAGCACTCCATGCAGAAAAACTCTAATCCACAGGGTTACACGACACCTAAAGAGCAGCACTTTCCTGGACAA